>QLOR01001864.1:0-10274 GCA_003313825.1 Sarcodon aspratus | reverse complement strand
GCCGCTCCAAGCGGAAGCACAAAGCCTTCAAACTCGGCCGATCGCACCGCATTCCTGGGAGCCTTGGGAGCCCTCCTCCCGCTCCTAGCGGCCTTCGTCATGTTCTAAGAGGGTTAAAAAAAAAGAACAAACGGAGGGGGGGAGGTTTCTCGTGATGCGAGCTGTGCACTCTCTGTGCGTATCTCTCATATACATACCTGGACATGTGTTTTTCTTGGTTTCGCTGCCTTTTGAACATCGAGCTGAGGCTGACATATATCGTTTGCTTCTAGTATAGTAGACCTCGCTTTTCTGTGTTTTCCTTGCAATGTATATAGGTGTTTTGAGGGTTACTTTGTCATCGTTGCATTATCTACTTGGCGCATTATACCTAGAAGTCTTGTCACATTCAGGACTTTTCCTTACGTTTGAGTCTGGGACGAGTAATTGAATGTCTATTATTGAATTGGAGAACAAGGGTCACCCGAACTTTCCTGGCCAGCGGGCCCAGAAAAACGTAAACACATCTCAAGCTTTATTATTCAAATATTCAACATCGGGTGTGTTTCAGGGAATCGACGTAAGGCTACACAAGAGAATAATCGCAAACTACTACTACTAGATCGTAAATTACCTATGTAAATATACTACATAACAGTCCATCGATAATCAACTCAGAATATACGGCACAGGGATTAAGAAAAAAATAAACGATCGTGTGATTCGTGTCCATGACTTCACTGAAACTGGCATATTCCACATCCGGCACTCAAACTCGTGTTTCTCAGATCACACTGCAACACTGATTGGCTACTGCAGAACGAAGTAGGCATCGTTCCGTTCAGTGCCGTGTTGTTGGACATCGTGAGTATTTGGAGATTGGAAGGGAACGACGACGGCAAAGGCGGTTGCAGATTGTTGCTGTCGAGATGGAGTTCTTTGAGTACGGATAGGGATGAGATACTCGATGGAATGGTTCCGGAAAACGAGTTCCAAGAAAGATCACTGGGTCAGAAAACGCGTTAAAATTAATCAAAACGACAAAGAAGAATAATGGAGCCTACAGTGCGGTAAGAGACGACTGAAGACTGGGACTTGACGTGAGATCAGAAAGCGGGTTATTGATAGATTGCCGCCGTATTACTCTAACGCAACAATTAATCAAACGTGTAGTACAAGTAAAGAAAAAATGACTTACAATCTCTGAAGGGGAAGCTGGGTGATCGACGTCAAGTCCGCGAGAAGCCCCGAGTTTGATATAAAAGTCAAGTTGGATACTTTATTCAGCGAGGTAAACAAATTATTCGGAAAGGTCGTTATAGCGGTAGACTCCAGGTGTAATGTCGTCAACGACGTCAGGTTCTGGAACGAGGATGGCACAGATCCAGCTAGACGGGGACACATTAGATATCAGAAATATTACCCAATAGAATATGCCAGACAACTTACCAGGCATATTCCCGTTCCCAATTACTTGCAGCGACTGCATTCCGTTAAGGTTGCCCAGGTCGGCAGGCAACACAGAAGGAACGCCTGGGAAAGTTAACGTTCTTTATCGA
Source organism: Sarcodon aspratus (assembly GCA_003313825.1). Classification (NCBI taxonomy): domain Eukaryota; kingdom Fungi; phylum Basidiomycota; class Agaricomycetes; order Thelephorales; family Thelephoraceae; genus Sarcodon; species Sarcodon aspratus. The sequence continues at coordinate 8,736 of QLOR01001864.1, read as the reverse complement.
CTAGATTAGAACGGACTGGATAACGAAAGAAAAAATCAAGACTTACAAAGAATTGACCCTACCAGAGGTATCGCAGGTAACACCCTGCCATGTGCAGAAGTTCACATCCATGGCCCACCCACCATTTCCCAAGGTCGTCTGACCATTACTATCGGCAGACTGAAGAACAGCCCTGAGCCCGCAAAATTGAAGAGCATTTGTGGCCTGCTGGAAATCCTGGGATGGATCTCCAGATGTCACTCCACTAAGCGCTGCTAAACAGGAGCCACAGGGATACGAGGATGGATTCGATGGGGCATTGAGGGTGAACTGAGAAACACACTCGTTGGCGTTGAACGACAACGGACTCGTGGATGGAGACGAAGTCGTCTGATTCCGAACCGAGTTGAGCTCCCCTGTCAAGGTTGCGATACGGACATCGAGAAATATCACGTTGCCAAGAAGGTAAAGAAGGATGATGATCAATAGGATGATGCAGCACCAACGTGACTTGCGTTTCTTCTGCTTTGGAATCGGCACCTGCTGCGAACGCTTCTTCTCCACGTTAAGGGGAGGCCATTCGGAAAGCTCGATACGTGGTTGGATTGGGACGAGGTCGGCCTCCCTATCACGGTCGTCCATTGTTCGGACGTCGAAGAACATCCGGGTGAAACGATCACGAAAAGTCTCTCGTCGCGAACGGTTGGAGTTAGTCATTGATTCCACGTCCCGAGGAAGATCGTCTCTGAAGGAGCCGACGAAGGTTGATGAAACTGTGCGCAACGGCGGGGGTGGCGAATCAGGAGAAAAGCGCGACGTCTCTACGGGAAAAGACGGTAGGGATATGGAAAGATGCTCCTTGAAACGAGAGGTGAAAGATTTTCTAGAGCTATTTGCTGAGATGGGATTCATTATTTATAGGCGCGGAACGGATTAAGTTGAGGAGGAGGGAGTGGTATGGATAAAAGAGAGGGAACAGTTGTGGAAGGCCACACGGTCAATGGTCGACATGCTAGCATAAATGGCAAATTTGGCCTATGGTAACCACAAAATGGAATCAATGGTCAAAGCGGCACGAGCCTCCACGATAGCTTGGAACAAAAAAGGACATCACCCATTGTTTTCCTAATTAGGAAGGTCAACAAGGCACGTCTTTTTTTTGTAATTATTTTGGAAAATGTGCATTCTTTGGAGCATATAAGACTGTAAGACGATTCATGTGCGTCGTACTAAGAGTAGTCAAACAATCATTGTAAATTGGAATCGCACTGGAGTCTGGACACCACCTACTAAATGGGGAAGGACAACCTCTACCAGTACCACTACAATGCTATCCGAAGAAGACTCCGACACAGAGGACCTCAATCAGCTCAATATCAACGAACACTATGCCAAAGCCTATGCATTCAAAAAGGAGAGAGAAGAGCTCGGCCGGCGTGAGTCCAAGTCCCAACTCATCTCAGTAATGGTAATTTTCATCGTCGTATAGTCAAAGAGAAATACGGTTCAGACGCCGACGAGATCGACGATGACGAAGAAGACTCGGAAGATCTAGAGACAGAAGACGAGGACGGCGAAGAACTTACTCCTGGTGTCGATGCTGCCATATTTCGTTTGCTCGCAAAAATCAAGCGCAAGGACCCAGACATTTACGAAAAAGACAAGGCGGTATTCGATGGTATGTCTTATGCAGTTGCCTCTAAGATTCCGCAATACACACGACGCGCACAGAGGAAAAGCAACGGTTGGGGAACCGTACTTTATCGACCAAAGCGCCAAAAGACAAGGTCAGAACTTAATTCACGAATCGATTGATTTCTGTTCTCCAACTTTGTTACCTTCATTATTCCAGTCGAAACCGATCACTATGCGTCAACAAAAGCTCGCGGCTGAGCTTGAGTCAGTCTCTCGCTCTCCTTCCCCCCTGCTCCCTACCCATGTTCAAGAGCAACAGCAACTCCGACATGAGACCATCGCCGCATTCCATCACGCCGTGGATGACGACGACGACCTTCTCGTCCCTCGGGAGAAGACCAAAGATGAGCTCCAGCGCGAAGAGGAAGAGTATCAAGAGTTTTTGAAACGAGAGGTGGGTGACGATCTGAAGGGGCTCATTGAGGTGGACAAAGACCAGACTGGTATTCTCGAAGAGGTTGAGGATCATCAACATGATGTAGACCGCAAAAAGTCAAAGAAGAAAAAGGCAAAGACGATACAGAACAAGGAACGCGATGATCAAGAGTTTCTGATGAAGTGGGCTGTTTGGCTTGTTCTGTTCTTGGGTGTACTGACACAGGGACTGTAGCTACATTCTCAATCGAGGCTGGCTCGATCGAACTTCCAAAAGGCTGCCTACGTACACAGAAGTTACTAGTGTCAAACGTTCCATGGGCAAGCGTAAAACGGAAGAAGCAGCAAACGAATTAGAATCATCCAAAGGTGGTACTGGAACGGGTGCTGACTCACTGGACGACGAAGTGGCAGACAACCTGGACGCTGAAGATGAATTCGACGATATCGCGGATGTATTTGAAAGTTCTTACAATTTCCGATTCGAGGAACTGTACGTCTGAGCATTCTTCAAATTGTGCTCTAGGTAAAACTGACTTCGACCATAGTGACGCGTCTGCTATTGCACGACATCCTCGTAACCTCGCTTCGACTGTCCGTCGACAAGATACCACTAGGAAAGAGGCACGAGAACGTAGAAAAGCGCGCAAAGAAGAAGAACTGCTGAAGAAGAAAGAGGAAGTGAAACGTTTGAAAGCTTTGAAGATGAAGGAGATGAAATCAAAACTAGAGCGAATTGGGCGAGAGGGCGGGTGGAAGGATCTCGAGGAAAATGAAGGTCGGTAGTCTTCTTTCAGTTTAATTGCGAATGTGATTCGACCATTCACTTTCTAGCCTTCCAAGAATTAGATCTCAATGGAGATTGGGACCCAGAAGCGCATGATAGACAAATGGCCAACATTTACCAAATGGAAGAACTTAACGATCAAGACGAGGGAAAACCAAGTTGGGGTGAAGATATTGATATCAACGATATCATTCCTTCCCCTAACACAGGCGAGGAGAAAATTGCAAAGAAGAGAAAATCGAAGAAGAAAAGGGAATCTGCAGATGACGGTGAGGTCGGTGTGGACGTCGACGCTATGGATGCAGACAACCAAGCGCATCGTTTCAACGAGGAAGAGGAACAGTGGGACGGGACAGAAGAAATGAGGAAAAGAAAATTGGACGAATACATGGATGAGCTCTATGCAATGGAGTTCAACGACATGGTTTGTGGAACCCTCTTTTATCGTAATCCATACACATTAACCATATCTACAGGTTGGGGGAATGCCCACACGCTTCAAATACACTACCAGCGGACCGGAATCGTACGGACTATCTGCTGCAGAGATCCTTGCTGCGGACGACAAAGACCTGAATGAATATGTAGGGATCAAGAAGTATGCGCCATATCGAAAAGCAAGATGGGACAGCAAAAGGCCTGAAAGATTGAAGGAATTTAAACAGAAGATGGGCGAGAAATTGGGTCAACCCGGAGAGGATGGCGATGCGAGACCCGTCAAGAAGCGAAAAGGTAAGAAGGAGAGGCAAAAGCTCAAAGCTACAGAAGCGACCGGTACACTCGATGAAACGCAAGCCGAGAAGAACAGCACTCACCAGAAGCGTAAAAGAGAAGACGATATCTCACAGGTGAATGTTGCAGGGGAGGAAGAGGCCGTCAATCCAACGAAAAAGCGAAAAAGACGACACAAGAAGGCCGCATTGAATGGATGATAGTAGGTATACTTATCTACAATCTTTGTCTAATTTTATCTCCAACCGCTCACGAACTCCTTTGTCTTCCCATTCCACCCTGGTAAAGCTATACCATACGCTATCATCAATTACCTCCTTGACCTTCAGACCTGCAACTTTCTCTGCCCAACCTCTCATTTCCTCGTTCAAAATATCTGTTACAATAGTGATCGCTGCGACACCCTCCAACTCTTCAAAGGCATATTTCACAGAACCATGCATTGCCTCTGTTGCATATCCCTTTCTGGCCCATTTTTCATCAACAGTGAGGATGATGCCCAACTCGGCTTTCCTTCCAGGTGTCCCCGCAGATTCCATCCGAACGAACCCTGTTGAACCTAGGAAGTCCCCCGTGTCCTTGGTCACGATGTATAATACACAACTGCGCGTTTCTCGACGAGTCTGATGGTGGACTGCCGCACGCGCAGCCATGTCGGATATCAGCCATATACCCTTGGGTCGATCCGGAGGCCATCCATCATAAGGTGCCAATGTGGGCAAGTGTTTCATTACCGAGGGAGAAGACAACAGAGCTGCCATCGGCTCGTTATCAGATGGCAAATGCGTCCGTAGGATGAGCCGATCGAGATGTGTTGAGAAGGATATACTAGGGAGATCGTCATCTGTGCTGGAATTGAGATTGCTCGACATGGTTGTTGTTGAAACTAGATCCGCTCCGACAATTCAAATTTTCAGTTGACGATCAGAAAAAAAATCTTAGTTCAGTCGACGTGTTTTTCGGTGCACATGCGTCGTTGTCAAAATGGCGTATCTATGTATGTACTGAACCGTGAATCCGTGTTTGCAGTGATTGGCGAGAATGCCGTGTGGGTGTGTATGTCTCGTTTTTAGCTGCACCTGCACCTGCACCGTTGCCAGTGAGCGGTTTTTGTTTTTGATAAAACATTTTCCCACGATGTATGTTATTTACAGAATGTGATAAATCATGCCGCAATGCGCAGGACGAGGAGAACACATTTTGTAAGGAATCCCAGGTCAAACCATGAATTATGGAAGATAATCGGATGAGAGAATGTACGCTAGGGTAAGAGGTGGCCGGTCACTGACCTTCTAGTAACTATCTGACAGCGCGGTAGGGTTTCTTTCCAGTGATATATAAACACAGAATTTGCCCCACAGCGGCTTATTAACGTGAATACAGGGTCGGTACAGTACAATTATTGACACAAATACTACATAGCGGGCAACTTCTGCGAAACGGAACCTCCTATCTTGCAGGTTCGTATGGTGGGAGTCGAAAACACAAGTTGTGTTCTTCAGCGTCTTTGGAATAGTGGGTCCCACTTGTCGATGAACGAGTCGAGCCCTAATTTACTTTCCTCTTCGATCTCTAGTTTCTGTTGTAAAATAGCAGTGATTAGTATGAGCTTATTGATTATAAATCGGATGAAAAACGCGCAGGTTGAAGTTGCCTGATCACGTTGCTTATCTCTTCGATTCGTGAGCGGTTTTCGAGCTCCAAAGCTGCGAGGTCTGGCGGGGGAGCGAAAGGAGGGGAAGTATTCATCGGTGAATTGTCGTAGACGACAGAGAGAAGCCTTGAATTTGCAATCGATCTAGTCATATACGTGCACAGCGTCAACAAGAATTGGCTGGAGATCAAAGACTGAGCTTGGACTCACAGAGAAGAGAGTTGTTTCTGCAAAGACGCTATCCACTGATTTTCCTCGCTTTCCAGGCGATCATGCCGAGCAGTCAATTTTCGGATTTCATTCAAAATATCAAATTCGTCTAGGAGAACCATAGGCGGATTGTTCGGTGACCGATATTCTTCGTGAAGTTAGTTTTATCAGTCTATTTGAGTGACGGGTTACCTTCTTACTAGACATTCTCTTGAGCAAATCAGTTAGTTGTACGACTGGATCTGGTCCGTGATCTGTCTCCGAATCTTCAGGCCGTTTCTCCTGGGTGGAATGGACGTCATCGACTATCTCTTCGAATTCTTTGATCACAGATCCAATCAGAGTTTCAACTTCAGACAATTGTGATTTCTCATTCGAAAGGAAGTCACATAGACGAGTAGTCCGTGTGTTGAAATCCGTGAATTGACGAAGAGCCTGATGATAGAAAGTCAGTCAACATGGTCTAGGGATCTAATGATCTGAAACACCTTGTCTACGACATACTCTCGAGCCTTGAGGATAGCGACTTGATCAGTTCGCCAAGCGTGTTCCACTTCATACTTAACATCCACAGTAACATCGATCTCATGAAGCCTTTCCTGGTGACCTGATAACAATTGTTCCACGCTTTCTCCGTTTTCCAAGCGGTCTGACATTGTCGTGAGTTCTTGCAGTAAGAGTGACTCGTATGCGAGGTCTAATAGTGTTAGTCCATGTTCATTGCGGAAGTTAAACAAGGCGTGCAAGCGGGATGCTTCCTGGTGGACTGCGCCATTTGTTAGAGTCGCATTCTGGATATCGTCGATTTCCCGCATGCTAGTCTGGTAGTCAAGCACTATATTCGATCGGAGTTTTGCCAATGCATTTAAAGTTGATTTGCATTTCAAATATTGTGGATGTAGCGGTTCTGAAGAAGTTGGGAAGCTGAAAGTATTTGAAGTCTAGTGAAAAAAACATACTTGTATGCTTCGAGTCTGGTGCAGCATCGTCCAGGATTCGACTGGACAGTTTGATAGAATTATGTATTGCGGAGTCAACCTGTCCATTTATCCCGTTTCGATTGACTATGACGGAGGGAAAATGTGCGGACAAACTTCGGCCGATAGTTCGCTCAGTCGTCCCTGTTGACTTTCAATTTCTTCATCTAGGCCATTCATATCCAATTTCAGAGCTCGAAGTGTCGAGGATGTCTTTTCAGACATGATTCTGCAGATACGACACGCGTGTGAGTAGACAAAATGGATCTGCAGAAAACTTCACGTACTTCGTTTCACGGATGCGTTGCTTGAGAAGAGCAACTTGCTGCTCAATGACTTCTGCTTCACGTTCAACAAAGGTTGTGCGTGCTCTAATACGAGTGGGTCCATGGTTTCAGAAGACGCGGAGCAGTGATTATGCTCGATTACCTTTGAGAAGACGGCAATACATAATTGGGCAAAATGACTGATTCAACGGGCTGGTCGTCGATCTGGGTTGGGATCAGTTCCCTAACTCTGTCTAGGCTGATGCAACTCGTATCAATAAGACTCGGAGAAAATGAATCAGGTCGTCGACATACATTTTGATTTCTTCAGTTTCCAATGCGATATACTCCACCGTATTCTCAGCTGATCCGCCATCTCGCCCAACCAGAACTTGGCTGGCAATCCATTTGATTAAGCTCTGTCCAGCGGGGAGGTCTGCGGCCCATTCGATGTCTTTGGCCTGAATATTTGGTCCACCGAGAGCATGTACCAAATCCAGGAAAGCGCCAAGTTCAGGAGAGAGATCATCAGCTGCGGTGGACATCTTTGCAGGCACAAGATGTACCAGGAATATGCAGGAACCAGGAGGCACAGGCCCGGGCTCTATAATTAAAGCATCATCGCGGAGTCTAAATTTGAAATTGGGTAATCAATTTAAGCTTGTTCAATGCTGGTCAAGTGGCAGCGGACTCGGTAAGGTTGCTACCACGACTATCGCGACGGGATGGCAAAAGGCCGAAACTCTCTGCTATCCGATATTCTGATTTTGACCCGTCACCACGAGGGGATATGCTGGCTTGGCCTGCTCTTGTTTCCTCTTGGCTGAAAGAAACACTGGCGTGGCTTTCATTTCCATTCGTTCGATTGTCTCGCTCATTTCTAAAGCAATTAGTCATTGGTGGACCCAATTGACATCGATACTTCTCCTCCTCTCACAGAACGCCTTTTCTCCGTCATGCTATTCGGCAGCCCACATTTGCGTTGTTTTGTCTTGGGTTTCGCAGTAGATGTTGCTTGCGCCATGCCCCCACTCGTACAAGTGTTTCCGGTTATCAATCATCGGGGAGGACTGAGGAACGTCGTTATCCAACACAATGGTGGAAATGTCACCGTCGTGAATCCTGATACTCAGTCGCCAATCCCACAAGGCTCTGCTTCAGATGGCAGTGGTTCGGGGTTCGACATTCCAGCCATCTTATGGATCACTTTCACCTTAATCGTGGGGTCCTTTTTGGCCTTTGTTGGGCTGCGAGGTTGGCGCATAACAACTGGTGTAACTATGGGACTAGTGCTTTTAGTTTGCTGTGAGGGCTTAGGTTTAGTGTGTTCCTGAACATATACTAATCACAGCGTTTTCCGACTGCCAGCATGGGCAGCAATTATCAACAACCTCAGTTCCACTGGGTTGAACGATTTAGTTTTAGTCGCGACAGTGTTCTGTTTCTTTGTCTTTGGAATTGCCCTGGGCATTTTCAGGATTGGCCGGTCTGTTGGTCTAGCAGCGTTAGGGATTTCTGGAGGTTTGTCGTTAGGAATTCGTATGGCGCTTCTCCGCCAAGGGCTTCTTGTTCATACCTTCTTCGTCAATTGGCTAATTGCGGCCGCGCTGGGGATCCTTGGTCTATGTGCCATATTGTTCAAACAACGAGCTGGAATTGTAGGTGTCCTCATTGTTCAGCAATAACAAATTGACCGATATTACCTAGGCGTCAGGCTGTGCACTGACAGGAACATTTCTTCTTGTCATTGGCGTGGATCTCATTATCCATAAACAGAATGGTGTGAGCCTGGGCTTACGAATTCTGTTTGATCAGAACAGCGCGCATTTAGCAGTATGTCCATAATCGCTTCTTTTTCCTTGGGCCTCGATTGACTTTTCCATTCAAAGGATCTTGTGATGACCCAGTATAGCCCCAGTACGTCGACCCAGGCGATGCTAGGTGGATCCATTGCGCTAGCGTATGTTGTTTCCAGTTGTTTCGTCTATGCTAAAAACTTATTGTTCAATTACTTTGCAGTCCAGTATTTGCGTATGCACAACATCGCATCTTTCCTCAGCC
>QLOR01001862.1:0-42992 GCA_003313825.1 Sarcodon aspratus | reverse complement strand
TCTTCCATGACTATGGTTGTTATGCACCTCTTTACGAGTAGGATCGTAAGCTTATTGTCATCCATTTCACTCGGATCGGGTTTAAAAGTGTAGCTCATGGCTATATGCATGTTGCAGTAATACTCCCTAGCAAATCAGTACAGCTATATTATACCAGTTCGCCATGTCCCATCTACATAGAAGGGTTTCTGGCCTATGGCTCGCCTTCAATTACTTGTACAAGTGGTAGACTACCAAGATAGATCTATCCCGACATTTTTAGTCATGGCACAGGACAACTTTAACATCACTTACCCATGCCCCCTTCTCGTTTGATCCTCCTCACTTCATCCATGAGTCCCATCGCATGCCGTTCCAACAATTCCACATAGGGTTTTAAAGAGGTCTTCTCCCAATCTACGATCGAGAGCGCACATCAAAACTGATAAGTCGACGTCTATCCAAAATCCAATCGCCTTACCTGAATGGTGTTCTCCCTCGCTTGACACTGCGGTATCAAGTTCCCTCAACAACTGACCCACAGTAGGCACCTTCTCGGGGTCGAATTCATCTATCTTGTTGGGGTCAACCGGAACACAAACTCTGCCCGTCTTTGGATGGATGCAGAAGGGTGCTTTTAACAAGTGATTCCTGTGCTTGGATACTTCCGCATCCAGACGAGGGTAGGTGTACTGTAATATAATATCTTCCATGGCCGCGATCATATTAGCCTAGAGTAGAACCAGTCAAACTGCTGTCTTCTGGGAGAAAACTGACGAGCACGCACGCGTTCAGGAGTGTCTTTCTGAGAACACCTCTTCACCATAGCTTTCAGGTCGGACCACTTCTCGTCAGAAGAGCGGTTTGGATCGTTCTTCCAAGCCTCTGTTAAACCGTTGACAACCTTCTTGTCCGGAATTAGTCGTAAAAGTTCTTCAGAACCTTCCTGGCTCGCGAAACTGTTTTGATCGGCGAGAATCAAGTCTGGAAAGAGTTTTGATAAGGGTTTTAGAGCCGCACTTGACATATTCAAAGTCAATGGACATGGATCGTGGTTTACAAAAAGGTGAAAGACTTGCTTTATCGAGGGTGGCAATGGTTTTGACCCTTGCCTAACATTAACTTTCTTCCGCATCTCTTTCCCGCCTGTTACGACCGTGAGGTAGTTCACAACAGCCTTTCTCTCATCGTCCGTCAACTCCATAGCCTCCTTGTCTGAAACCCATAAATGGATTCCACGTCGTCCTGAGTACACCCACAAAAGATGGGAATACCCAAACTGGTCTCGGATAGCAGCATCGATGACCTGCACGGCGGCTGAGATAAAAACCCAACATCTATGGCAGATGTTGGCCTCGGAACAGCAAGTACGAACAGGATCGTAGTCCGTCATATCGATATCGAATACCAGCTCGCGTTGAAGAGGCTTGAACGCACCAGGACGTACCATCTTCTTGTCCTTCGGCTGGGGGGTCGCGTGGACGAGTTAATCACCAGTGGAGCACGACAGCAGAACGTGTCAAACAACATACCCTCGCGCTATACATAGGACCTATCTCGAATCGCGCAGGGTTGAGGTTGCAGACTTGATGCCTGAATTCATCTAGGGTGGAAAAGGAGTTGTATCGGATGTAGATATCTCCTGGGAGCGTGAACGCGAATTCGCGGTGGGTGAAGAGTTTTGTAGGGACGGGTCCGTGGTTGAGCCATTGGAATATAGGCTTGTATGGGTACAGTCGCCTGTAAAAGGCCAACATCGCCTCAGGTGAGAGCCCATCGTCTTCAATTGTCATCGTTGTCGTTGTGATGAGATTGGACTATTGAACGCGTGACACGACGCGTTCGTGACAGCAGGATGATCATCGTGATTCGTAACTAGTACTACCGATTTCATATTCTCCATTTCATATGTTATTAGAGGGATTCCGTGCGCGAAATGCCCTCAAATCTGGAAGAGATATAACGAGACCTCAGGCCTGTGCAATGATTATGTGTAAATGCAGTCACTGGTCACTGCTACTATAGTATTGGCGCCGAGGCATGAGGTGGTACACAGCCCTACGTCTGCTCAGTGCACAACTATGTATTGAACGGATTGTTCCTCCCCTGCAGTATTTCCGAGCCTTCCCTGTTTTCACCAAGTGAATCATCAGATCTCACTCATCGAGCATCTGCAAATATGATCACTGTCTATGATCCTGCTGCTCCCCGTCATCCTTCTCCTATCATGCCAAGGCCGAATCTTAGTAGTCGATATGCTGTCCCGTCGCCATCGCTACCTCGGAGTCGGTCCTCCGAATTCCCCTCATCTCCCGGTGAGTTTTCGAACAATATACTATGAACGAAAAATCTCTGACTGACACTGCCCGACTTTAGACCCCTATTACCGGCATGAGGCTATCGCGAACCTATGCGCCCGCTTCATAAACAACCTTTTTCATTGTCCAGAGCTTCCCCCTTCTTCTGACCCGACTCAAACACCACAATCACGAGCTTTGATCAGTACCCTGGCTCAGATCCAACTCAAAGTCAATGCTGCCGCTACAGGCATACAATTAGATTCCAAGGTCGCACGGCTTTTAAGAAACGCACGGCAAACTCTTCGCGTTTTCTTCCAAGATGATATCGAAAATCTCAAAGCGACGGCTGATTTCTCCACTAGCTACCTCTCATTCTGTGAATTTCTTATCTCTCACGGTGACGAGATCATCTGGGAGGACTGTGTGAAACTGCATGACTCGCTGACCAAAATGGCTCGAGAGCTTTCTAAAAGGGCGGCCCATTCAGTTCATGAGTGCGAGAAATTGCGCGAAGAGCTCCGTGAATGTGGCGACTCGCTTTCTGATTTTTTGCGATCCACCGGCGCTGCGAACCAAGGTCTTTGGCTTTCCTATTATTTCGCTCTGATTCTTGACTCTCTTATTCAATACCTTCTTCACAGATCGTCATTGGTTAGACTACATCAAAGACTTTCTGGGCACTGCGTCGGGGAGGAATTATCGCAACGATCTTGTTGATTCATTTGACTGTGCACTCAAGGCCATGATCGCGCACCAGCGTTCAATTGCCCAGTTTTGGGAGGATCAAGAGGCGTCGCTCATCGCGCTGGGATCATCTGTATATTCCAAACCGCCAGACCCCGAGAAATTACGTTCTGAGATCGCCGGATGGCAGCTCATCGAGGCTGCCTTTTTGTCCACAATACCCCGTTTCCCTACACACGTGGACATTCCTGCCGATGAACATACCACTGCCAACGAAATTGTAATTGTTTGTGTTATCCCATATAGATATTTACCGCTCATCGATTTCCAGATATCTACACCGGTTACACCGTACCTTACAGGTCTGGTGACAAATGCAAATTTCATTCGAAATGCACTATCCACTTTTCGTGATACTCTCGTCTCTAAACCTGTAACAAAGTTGAACACGATTATCTCAAAGACGTGCGTGACGGTCTCCAATAGATTCATCGGAATCAAGAGCTACCTTCATACATGCAAAAGGGTCGCCAGCGAATACTACACTTTCTACAGTTCCAAACCTTCTACGGTAGAGCCCCCCTTCGATTCTACCTCGGAGCTTCTAGGCGCTATCCGGAAGGCTCAGATGGATTGGACATCGTTCAGACTTGATTTCAAGAAGAATAGTCGACGGCTCTCAGGATTCTTGGCCAAGAATCTGACAAACAAGCATCAACCGCAAAGTCTGCATATCTCCACTTATCTTCGAACTTCACAACTGACGATCCTGCAGACGCTCGTTCAAGTCAGCATGCTGAAGTGCAGGAGCAATCTCCTGAACTTGACCTCGAGAAGATCCAAGCTTATAATGAGGGTATAGCTTATAATCTTCATCCAGACGTCGTCTATTACAAGATCGCTATCCGAAGCATACATCGACACGCAACTGCTCTCTACAGATTCTGGAAGAAGCAGGCAGATTCTCTCGACGAGCTTGCTTCTGCCTTAAGAAGTGGCCGGAATGTGTGCGCTGGCGAAGCACTGAAGTGCGAAATTGATCTGTGGACCATGATTCTAGCGTCCTTGGAGTCCCATGATTATGCCCAAGCACTCGAGCTTCATATTTGACATGTGAAGTTTCAAGGCACCCTTATGTTGCCCCAACATTATATTTTCCGGGTTTGATCTCTCTCTACGGAATGGACCATGTATTGTGCTTTGTCCCTCTTTATTCCTCTTATTGACCATTCGGGATCATTTTTTCATGTCTTGACTTTCATTTGCTATTCTATTTCCCCGTATACCCTCTTGTGCTTTTCTCACGGTTGTAATGCCTGCTCGAATTAATATAGGCCATAGTGTGTACTATGTTTGAAGAATGTATTTCTATTCCATAACAAGAGCGAATGAAGCGAGCAACTAAGCCTGTTTTACAAAAAAGCAGAATCTATCACCAAAGACAGCAAGTAGTTATATGAACAATTCCCTCGTTGTGGTTATTTGGAGTGAAAACTACGATCCACTGGGCGTGCATGGGATGACATCGAAAGCGGCATCGAACCGGGTTGTTATGACTAATTTGAAGGGTATGTGGGATAGACGAAGACTTCAGAGTGACAGTCGATCGCTACCATTGCTCTGGGTGACCGTGATGTGGCTTGGTTCCTGCACCAGAGTCTACCAGAGTTCATGAATATAGCCACATGATATTTAGATTAATGTCACCGAATATCATCAGACTCCAAATCAATCTTGATCGGATATTTAGGAAAAACTCGTATTCCCATCGATTTGTGTTGGGTACATAGACGGGAGAGTGGTCACGCAACGAACACGAAATATCAATAGAATTTCTAGTGCGGTGCAAATTCACTAATGTAGAATAGAGTCCTGAGAGAAACGTGAGTCGGCGGCCTTGGCTCATCCGCACAAAAATGTCGAGCTCGGAACTCACTGAGGGGATATAAATAAATCGAGGGAGAGTTTCGTTCTTGACAATGTGCAACACTAACAAATAATCCACAATCCTCTTCATAATAATTACAACCCCACCGCCTTCAACCATGTTACTCGTGCTTCATCTGTTGAGTTCACGAAGGGAGAGCGGTCGCCCCGTCCAAACAGTACGTCTTCTGTTACAGCCATCCTTCCTAGCCGAGGCAGCAGCTGCGGTAAAGTCGACGGATCCGAACAATATCTGAATACGCGTAGTCGCTGAGCTGCCGATAGAGCAGGTGCAATGAACGAGAGCACATATAGTTGTAATTCAGTTGGCAGACTCGTGAAAGAGGACGTAGTCTCTTGCTGACTATGCGAAGGGAGATCAAGCCGTCTGCACCGGTCCTCATGCGATGATCTACTCTGGAACAAGACCGGTTCGGAGTAGACGTTTGTCGAGGTGGGGTTTTTTGATGATCTCAGCAGAACAGCTCTAGCACACAGAAGTAGTGCCAAAGCTTGTCGCCCTGTTCTGTCCTTCAGATGTCTGTTTCGAAGTAATATATTGTTGAGGTGGAAATCTAACTCTGCCCGTCTTTGGGTGGATACAGAAGGGTGCTTTTAACAAGTGATTCCTGTGCTTGGATACTTCCGCGTCCAGACGAGGGTAGGTGTATTGTAATATAATATCTTCCATGGCCGCGATCACATTAGCCTAGAGTAGAACCAGTCAACTGCTTTCTTCTGGGAGAAAACTGACGAGCACGCATGCGTTCAGGAGTGTCTTTCTGATAACACCTCCTCACCATACCTTTCAAGTCGGACCACTTCTCGTCAGAAGAGCGGTTTGGATCGTTCTTCCAAGCCTCTGTTAGGCCGTTGACAACCTTCTTGTCCGGAATCAATCGTAAAGTTCTTCAGAACCTTCCTGGCTCCCAAAACAGTTTTTATCGGCGAGAATCAAGTCTGGAAAGAGTTCTGATAAAGGCCTTAGCGCCGCACTTCCCCATAAATGGATTCCATATCGTCCTGAGTACACCCACAAAAGATGGGAATACCCAAACTGGTCTCGGATAGCAGCATCGATGACATGCACGGCGGCTGAGATAAAAACCCAACATCTATGGCAGATGTTGGCCTCGGAACAGCAAGTACGAACAGGATCGTAGTCCGTCATATCGATATCAAATACCAGCTCACGTTGAAGAGGCTTGAACGCACCAGGACGTACCATCTTCTTGTCCTTCGGTTGGAGGGTCGCGTGCACGAATTAATCACCAGTGGAGCACGACAACAGAACGTGTCAAACAACATACCCTCGCGCTATACATAGGACCTATCTCAAATCGCGCAGGGTTGAGGTTGCAGACTTGATGCCTGAATTCATCTAGGGTGGAAAAGGAGTTGTATCGGATGTAGATATCTCCTGGGAGCGTGAACGCGAATTCGCGGTGGGTGAAGAGTTTTGTAGGGACGGGTCCGTGGTTGAGTCATTGGAATATAGGCTTGTATGGGTACAGTCGCCTGTGAAAGGCCAACATCGCCTCAGGTGAGAGCCCATCGTCTTCAATTGTCATCGTTGTCGTTCAAGTTGTGAGATCGGACTATTGAACGCGTGACACGACGCGTTTGTGACAGCACCGTTGGCCGGGCACTCAACTTGAACTTCAAGGTTGTCTCTTCGTGAACTGAACAATCGCGTCTACTACCGATTTCAAACTTATTCATATTCTCCATTTCATATGCGACCTAAAGTTATTAGAGCAACTCGGTGCACAGCAAGTAGTTAACATCTCCGTCAACATTCTCTTTTTTTCCTAGGTTGATGTCTCTTGAGGGATGTACCTTCAATTATGTCAACACATGTGGGATGCGGCCACAGGCGAAATACCCTCAGATGTAACGAGGTCTCTGGGCCTGTGCAATGATTGTGCAATTGCTGTGTAATGCAGTCACTTAACCACTACTGTAGTATTGACGCTGAGGCATGGTGGTACACAGCCTGCGTCTGCTGCACGACTATATATGTATTGAATGGATTGTTCTTCCCTTGCAGTATTTCCAAGCCTTCCCTACTTTTCACCAAGTGAATCGTCAGATCTCACTCCTCGAGCATCTGCAATCTACCACAGATATGATCACTATCTATGAAACGCCGAATCTTAGTAGTCTATCTGCTTCAAATTTCCCGTCTTCATCGCGGGCTCTGAGTTGGTCCACGCTTGGCACTCCATCTCTCCCGTCCTTCACTCCATCTCCCCCGTCCTTCACTCCATCTCCCCCGTCCTTCACTCCATTTCTCTGTGAGTTTTCGAACAATATACTATGAACAAAAAAATCTCTGACTGACACTACCCAACTTGAGGTCCCTGCCATCCCTTTTCCCTTTCTGATTCTCGAGGGCGTTTCCCTTCTGACCGGACTCAAACACCACAATCGCGAGCTTTGATCGGTACCCTGGCTCAGATCCAACTCAAAGTCAATGCTGCCGCTACGGGCATACAATTGGATGTCAAGGTCGCACCCCTTTTAAAAAACGCACGGCAAACTCTTCGTAGCTTCTTCTGGGATGACATCGGAATTCTCAAAACGACTACTAATTTCTCCACTAGCTACCTCTCATTCTGTAAATTTCTTATCTCTCACGGTGACGAGATCATCTGGGAGGACTGTGTGAAACTGCATGACTCGCTGACCAAAATGGCTCGAGAGCTTTCTAAAAGGGCGGCCCATTCAGTTCATGAGTGCGAGAAATTGCGCGAAGAGCTCCGTGAATGTGGCGACTCGCTTTCCGACTTTTTGCGATCCACTGGCGCTGCGAACCAAGGTCTTTGGCTTTGCTATTATTTCGCTCTGATTCTCAACTCTCTTATTCAATACCTTCTTCACAGATCGTCATTGGTTAGACTACATCAAAGACTTCCTGGGCACTGCGTCGGGGAGGGATTCTCGCAACGATCTTGTTGATTCATTTGACTGTGCACTCAAGGCCATGATCGCGCACCAGCGTTCAATCGCCCAGTTTTGGGAGGATCAAGAGGCGTCGCTCATCGCCCTGGGATCATCTGTATATTCCAAACCGCCAGACCCGCAGAAATTACGTTCTGAGATCGCCGGATGGCAGCTCATCGAGGCTGCCTTTTTGTCTACAATACCCCGTTTCCCTACACACGTGGACATTCCTGCCGATGAACATACCACTGCCAACGACATTGTAAGTGTTCGCGTTATCCTTATAGGTCTTCACCGCTCATCGATTTCCAGATATCTACACCGGTTACACCATACCTTACAGGTCTGGTGATGAATGCAAATTTCATTCGAAATGTAGTATCCACTTTTCGTGATACTCTCGTCTCTAAACCTGTAACAAAGTTGAACACGATTATCTCAAAGACGTGCGTGACGGTCTCCAATAGATTCATCGGAATCAAGAGCTACCTCCATACATGCAAAAGGGTCGCCAACGAATACTACACTTTCTACAGTTTCCAACCTTCTACAGTAGAACCCCCTTTCGATTCTACCTCGGAGCTTCTAGGCACTATCCGGAGGGCACAGATGGATTGGACATCGTTCAGACTTGATTTCAAGAAGAATAGTCGACGGCTCTCAGGATTCTTAGCCAAGAATCTGACAAAAAAGCATCAACCGCAAAGTCTGCATATCTCCACTTATATTCAAACTTCACAACTGACGATCCTGCAGACGCTCGTTCAAGTCAGGATGCTGAAGCGCAGGAGCAATCTCCTGAACTTGACCTCGAGAAGATCCAAGCTTATAATGAGGGTATTGCTTATAATCTTCATCCAGACGTCGTCTATTACAAGATCGCTATCCGAAGCATACATCGACACGCAACTGCTCTCTACAGATTCTGGAAGAAGCAGGCAGATTCTCTCGACGAGCTTGCTTCTGCCTTGAGAAGTGGCCGAAAGGTGTGCGCTGGCGAAGGACTGAAGTGCGAAATTGATCTGTGGACCATGATTCTAGCGTCCTTGGAGTCCCATGATTATGCCCAAGCACTCGAGCTTCATACTTGATATGTGAAGTTCCAAGGCATCCTTATGTTACCCCAACATTATATTTGCCGGGTTTGATCTCTCTCTACGGAATGGACCATGTATTGTGCTTTGTCCCTCTTTATTCCTCTTATTGACTATTTCGGGATTATTTTTTCATGTCTTGACTTTCATTTGCTATTCTATTTCCCCGTAAACGCTCTTGCGCTTTTCTCATGGTTGTAATGCCTGCTCGAATTAACATAGGCCATAGTGTGTACTTATTTGAAGAATGTATTTCTATCCCATAACAAGAGCGAATAAAGCGAGCAACTAAGCCTGTTTTACAAAAAAGCAGAATCTATCACCAAAGACAGCAAGTAGTCAGTTATATGAACAATTCCCCGCCGCGGCCACCCGGAGCGAAAAATACGACCCACCGGGCGTGCATGGGATGATATCGAAAGCGGCATCGAACCTGGTGGTTATGACTAATTTGAAGGGTATGTGGGATAGAGGAACGGGAAGATTGTGAGCTGGTTAAAGCGTCAAGACGAAGACTTCAGGGTGATAGTCGATCGACACCATTGCTCTGGGTGACCGTGATGCGGCTTTGTCCTTGCACAAGAGTTCATGAATATAGCCACATGATATTTAGATTAATGTCACCGAATATCAATATCACCAGACTCCAAAGCAGCCTTGATCGGATATTTAGGAAAAACTCGTATTCCCATCGATTTGTGTTGGGTACATAGACGGGAAAGTGGTCGTCACGCAGCGAACACCAAATATCAATAGAATTTCTAGTGCGGTGCAAATTCACTACATAATTTAGAACAGAGTCCTGGGAGAAACGTGAGTCGGGGTTGGCTCATCCACACAAAAATGTCGAGCTTGGAACTCACTGAGGGGATATAAATAAATAGAGGAAGAGTTTCGTTCTTGATAATGTGCAACACTTACAAATAATCCTCAATCCTCTTCATAATAATTACAACCCACCGCCTTCAACCATGTTACTCGTGCTTCCTCTGTTGGGTTCACGAAGGGAGAGTGGTCGTCCCGTCCAAACAATGCGTCTTCTGTTACAGCCATCCTTCCTAGGCGAGGCAGCAGCTGCGGTAAAGTCGACGGATCCGAACAATATCTGAATACGCGTAGTCGCTGAGCTGCCGATAGAGCAGGTGCAGTGAACGAGAGCACATATAGTTGTAATTCAGTTGGCAGACTCGTGAAAGAGGACGTAGTCTCTTGTTGACTATGCAAAGGGAGATCATGCTGTCTGCACTGGTCCTCATGCGATGATATACTCTGGAACAAGACAGGTTCGGAGTAGACGTTTGTCGAGGTGGGGTTTCTTGATGATCTCAGCAGAACAGCCCTAGCACACAGAAGTAGTGCCAAGGCTTGTCGCCCTGTTCTGTCCTTCAGATGTCTGTTTCGAAGTAATATATTTTTGAGGTCGATCTGCAAGGAGTCCCATCTGGGTGCATCAAAGTTGCCGAGACTGGACGCGCCATAATTTGACGATCCGTTGGCATACATTTCCAGTCTTAACAGGGTAAAATTGTGGCGTTCGACAGTATCGATTATGGTCTGTGCGACACTGAAGCTACGTTGGTTCCCATTGAGTTTCAGGGTGGTCAATGAGCGAGAGCGGGGTGACGAGAGATAAGATATGATGTGAGGAAGCGATTGACAGTTGAGGCCAAGTATCAACAGATGAAGTTCATCTAGATGTCGGGAATCCAACAGTGGAAAGAAATGGATGATGAAAGAGTGAGATAAATAATCCTGGGTGCTCAAAACTAGAATCTTCAACTGGGACGAGTTGACAGCACTCGTGAAGGACGATACGGCGTCGACCGCTCCCTGAAAACAGTTCTGTCACAACTCTGAGATCAGTAAAGCGATAACAGGTTAAGTAACCGGCAAGTATTAGTATTCACATTTTGAAGAAACAGCCCTTTGAGCGACTCATTCCCACGCAAGTACTGTGCGATAGCACTCAAACCCACGTCTCCAACCTCGTTGGAGTCCAGGCTGATATTTGTGATTCCATGTTTCCTCCCGTTTTCTGAAGAGAGGTAATCGAATAACTTGACGCAACCGTCGTCCCCTAGTTTGTTTTTTCCCAGAGTAAGGTTGGTTACATGTCCTTGTGAAGAAATATCGTCGATGATGCGTTGTGCGCCTGGTAGTACACATTACAATTGTGGTCGAAAGAGGAGTAAAGAAGTGGATCGGCGAAGAGATTCGGAGCAAGGTTCCTTACCTTGGACTGAACGCAGGTTCTCGTTGATATGGACAACGGACGATAGCTTGGATTTCATCGCTCCGGATGACCTGCGAGCTTGTCCGACGGATTGAGAGGAGTCAGGCGGCCCTAGTGTTGTTGGCAAAATTCTGCCATTTTGATTTTGCCAGACCGGCAATCGCCATGGCAAATGGCAAAATTCTTGAGGGTGCTTGGCAAAAATCGGCAAAATTATAAGTCGGCTACAGGTAAAGGTGCAATCTCACTGTTGAAACGTTCGAAACTATGGGCAAGTTACGAGCTAACTACAACTACCATCTACACCAGCAAGCTCGAGCTTCTGGGAAGCCAATCTGCCGTCGACATGCACACACGCACACTCATAATGAGTAGGGCATCGATGTTGAGCTCGCAAGTGACCTCGAAACCAACTTTACATGGAAACCACCTATTGCTGCTCAACAAACCGCCGATGTCGACTTGAGTGGCCCGGAGGCAATCACAGAGGAGGAGCTTGAAGCTGCATTCAGTGAACTAGAACGGCATAGCTCAATGGACTCGAATACGGTTACTGACGCTCTTGTGTTTGATCCAGAGATCGAAGGTGACGCGATTGAAGCTAGAATGCATACGTACGAATAATTTACGGGATTAAGTGCCCGATTGGGAAGGTGCGGTCACGGTGACCTAACATCACGCCGGTCACCGCGACCGTCGTTCCCTTTTCTGGCGGAAATGAGAGGGGTTGGTCGAAAACACGAGATGGCGCGACCGTAGATAGCATGTCGGAAACACAATAGATACATTGCTCGTCGTCCATTGCAACGTCTGAGAGAAAACCGGGACAGTTGGCGTGAGTTGAAGGCGTCCCGAACGTTGCCGGCCCTCGATTTACCAAATAAGTGAAATAAAGTGCCGTTCGCGCGGGTAAAGTACTTATTCCGGAATAATTTACGGTAAATCGGCCCAATTTACGAGCATGTGACTTGGTGTTTTTATTAATTTTTGCTTTGAACCAGCCCATTTCGTCGATGAAACATATGTGAGACTACAGAAACAAAAGGGAATCATCTCGTGCACCACGCCATCAATTTAAATCAAGTTTTCGTCGTAAATTTTTAGGTTATACTGTCCAAAATGGATAAAACACCTCCCTGCCCGCATGAACGAGGCTGATTAAATTAATTTCACACACTCACACCTCCATTGAGGCCCATCTCAAGTTTTTGGACTGTCAATCATAGGTAAGAATACTTGCAATCACTATCTACAGAGCGAACAAAGCCAGCAACTAAGCCTGTTTTACAAAAAAGCAGAATCTATCACCAAAGACAGCAAGTAGTTGGTTATATGAACAATTCCCTCATCGTGGCCATTTGGAGTGAAAACTACGATCCACTATGCGTGCATGGAATGATATCGAAAGCGGCATCGAACCCGGTTGTTATGACTAATTTGAAGGGTATGTGGGATAGAGGAACGGGAAGAATGTGAGCTGGTTAAGGCGTTAAGACGAAGACTTCAGGGTGATAGGCCGCCAGTCGATCGCTACCATTGCTCTGGGTGACCGTGATGTGGCTTGGTTCCTGCACGAGAGTTCATGAATATGGCCACATGATATTTAGATTAATGTCACCGAATATCAATATCACCAGACTCCAAAGCAGCCGAGATCGGATATTTAGGAAAAACTCGTATTCCCATCGATTTGTGTTGGGTACATAGACGGGAAAGTGGTCGTCACGCAGCGAACACCAAATATCAATAGAATTTCTAGTGCGGTGCAAATCCACTACATAATTTAGAATACAGTCCTGAGAGAAACGTGAGTCGGCCTTGGCTCATCCACACAAAAATGTCGAGCTCGGAACTCACTGAGGGGGTATAAATAAATCGAGGAAGAGTTTCGTTCTTGATAATGTGCAACACTTACAAATAATCCTCAATCCGCTTCATAATAATTACAACCCACCGCCTTCAACCATGTTACTCGTGCTTCATCTGTTGGGTTCACGAAGGGAGAGCGGTCGTCCCGTCCAAACAGTACGTCTTCTGTTACAGCCATCCTTCCTAGCCGAGGCAGCAGCTGCGGTAAAGTCGACGGATCCGAACAATATCTGAATACGCGTAGTCGCTGAGCTGCCGATAGAGCAGGTGCAATGAACGAGAGCACATATAGTTGTAATTCAGTTGGCAGACTCGTGAAAGGGGACGTAGTCTCTTGCTGACTATGCGAAGGGAGATCAAGCCGTCTGCACTGGTCTTCATGCGATGATCTACTCTGGAACAAGACCGGTTCGGAGTAGACGTTTGTCGAGGTGGGTTTTTTTGATGATCTCAACAGAACAGCCCTAGCACACAGAAGTAGTGCCAAGGCTTGTCGCCCTGTTCCGTCCTTCAGATGTCTGTTTCGAAGTAATATATTTTTGAGGTGGATCTGCAAGGAGTCCCATCTGGGTGCATCAAAGTTGCCGAGACTGGACGCGCCATAATTAGATGATCCGTTGGCATACATTTCCAGTCTTAACAGGGTAAAATTGTGGAGTTCGACAGTATCGATGATGGTCTGTGCGGAACGGAAGCCAAGTTGGTTCCCATTGAGTTTCAGGGTGGTCAGTGGGCGAGAGCGGGGTGACGAGAGATAAGATATGATGTGAGGAAGCGATTGACAGGTGATGCCAAGCATCGACAGATGAAGTTCATCTAGATGTCGGGAATCCAACTGTGGAAAGAAATGGGAGATGAAAGAGTCAGATAAAGAAGCATGGGTGCTCAAAACTAGAATCTTCAACTGGGACGAGTTGACAGCACTCGTGAAGGACACTACGGCGTCGACCGCTCCCTGGAAACAGTTCTGTCACAACTCTGAGATCAGTAAAGCGATAACAGGTTGAGTAACCGGCAAGCACTCACATTTTGAAGAAACAGCCCTTTGAGCGACTCACTCCCATGCAAGTACCGTGCGATAGCACTCAAACCCACGTCTCCAACCTCGTTGGAGTTCAAGCTGATATTTGTGATTCCATGTTTCCTCCCGTTTTCTGAAGAGAGGTAATCGAATAACTTGACGCAACCGTCGTCCCCTAGTTTGTTTTTTCCCAGAGTAAGGTGGGTTACATATCCTTGTGAAGAAATATCGTCGATGATGCGTTGTGCGCCTGGTAGTACACCATTACAATTGTGGTCGAAAGAGGAGTAAAGAAGTGGATCGGCGAAGTGATTCGGAGCAAGGTATCCTTACCTTGGACTGAACGCAAGTTCTCGTTGATATACGATAGCTTGGATTTCATCGCTCCGGATGACCCGCGAGCTTGTCCGGCGGATTGAGAGGAGTCAGGCCCTGTGGGTAGAGTGGATGGCGTCGTAGTTCTCACGTTCGCTCATCATCTGCTCCATCTGACAGGACGAGGAATTATGAAAGTCTTTTATTTGAACAATAATCATCTTTCTGCAACAACTTGAGCACAGCATTGGTTCAAAAGAACTTGGTAAAACATTCTCCTGGTATTACATCTACTTCGAGAGTGCCGTCATGGGACTCCATTTAAACAGTTGTATATATAGAGTCTAGGCAGAAACGAGGCGGTCCCCATCACCCACACCTTTCCCATGCGTGGTGCCCCCTCATCGATTAACCATCATGACAACCGGTAAGCCATCAGAACAGAGGGATCGACGAGGGATTCACACCCAACACAGAAACCAATACCAAACTTTTTACAATCAAACCAATCGGATCCAAAGGGTTGGGAGTGGTATCGAGCGATTTCATCTCTAAAGGCACCTTAATCTTGTGCGAACCGCCACTATTCACCATTCCCATCGACACTCTACCCACCGAATCGTTGATACAGGAAGCGCTATCAACCAAGTCAACGACAGAACATACGGAATACAACAAGCTTTTCAATGCCACTGCGACATCAAAACCTAACGAACCGTTGACGGGGATTTTCCAGTCCAACGCTCTGCCATGTGGAGACAATGATGTCAACCTAGAATCCCAGCCTGCATCGGAGCAAGGTATATTCCTCGTAGGTTCGCGATTTAATTCTTCTTGCACATCAAACGTCAACGCATATTGGAATCCTGACTCGGAGGAAATGGAATTCCGAGTTATGAGAGATATCAAGGCTGAAGAGGAGCTGTCTATTGCTTATTGTGACATTTTGAAAGCAAGGGAAGAGAGGAGGAAGTTTTTAAAGGAGAAGTGGCTTTTCGATTGCCATTGCGATGGATGCGAGTTCAAGATACTCAAGGATGACGATGCGCCTGTAGAACAATTCAATGAGGAAGAGGCAGTGAAGATGAGCGACATGCGGAGGAAGTCAGTCGGTGGATTGCTTGGGACTGTTGCATTTGGATACACAGTCGACTCCGTAAGTCTCGACTCTGTTCAAATTCCCAGCTCATCTCGCCACAATCCGATTAATAGACAAAACTAGCACTCCGTTTGCTCAAGAAAGAAGGCATCCTTAACTTCCAGGAAACGCTTTGTTACGACGCGTATCAGCTATCCACTGCGGAAGATCAACAGCACCCCCTAGAAGCACTCGCGTGGGCCAGAAAAGCGTGGAAAGCAAGTTGCATTTTGACAGGGCCGGAATCATCCAATTCCCAACGCTTATTAAATTGTTACGAAGGAGCAAAGGTCCAAAACCAGGACGGTTTGCCATGGGGCGAAGATCAGGATTCGGATGTCCTGGAGGAGCTGGTTGACAGTGACGACGACGGGTATTACACTGATTGAACTTACCAAGATGTTGTATAGGAATATCTGTAACAAACATTATGTGCGTCAAGTGTTGTAAATGTACTAGTTTTAGCTGGAGACAACTTGCGAATGTATAGTTTTAGTGTTATTGCGCAAGAATGACTTCCAAAAGTGAGTTGAGGAACGAGTTGTCGTCATTGAACCAGGTGTTGAACAGCATGGACCCGGGCCAGCGATGAGTCCAAGCTGTCTGTTACAAATCTGAGGCCGAGGGCAAGTAGAGACAACGATGACTCCAGTTGTTTTTTACGATATCAATGGCATGCTTGTTGTAATACCGCCGATGTTTTGTGGGTCCAGGATTGAGTGTTCGGTACATGTAGAACGAATCTTACTCAACCCCTCGAGAATCAAGCAGGGTGTGTCCGATTCGACTGGGCTTGAAACTTGACAATCTTATAGTCCAATTGTCATTCGACTCGTCCAGCGCAAGATGGAGTGCAAAACCTGTTGAGGCCTGTCAGCGAGTCATAGGTAACTGAAAGCCTCAACAGGTTTTGCACCTCATCTTGTGCCAGCTTGAGCCAAATAGAATTACAGCTGGACTACTACTACTACATAGTGTAGTACCATGAGATTGTCAAGTTTGAGGTCCATTGTCGTCCGCGCCCATCACGTATGACAACGATGACGCCTGCATGCGGCAGCTTTACTCGCATCTCTTTCCTGTATACTTTATTGACTTGTTTGCTTAAACCGCGGATCTTCTGAAGACCATGCCTCCATGTTCCGAAGTCTGTTATTTTTCTGTTTGGTGACTAGAATATTGACTCCAGTTCTTGTAACAAGCAGGCTTCTGCGCCGCACGTCGTTGTTTTGGGAGGCGGGATTACAGGGTTATCTGCTGCATATCATACATCTCAGGGTTCCAAAGACATACGAGTCACCATATTGGAAGCGTCCACACGTCTCGGCGGCTGGGTGGATTCCGACCGTGTTACTATACAATCAAAGGACGGCCCCGGTCATATTGTGTTGGAATCCGGCCCTCGTACTCTACGACCTAATTCAAAGGCCCTCCTTGAGTTGGTCCGTCTCCCTCTTTCGTGTCGACCGCGTATATTCAACTTTCTGGCAGATCAATCTTCTACAACTGCAGGATGAGCTGATCACGGTCCCGAAAACTTCTCCAGCCGCGCGGAACCGCTTTCTGCACATAGCTGGCTCTTCCCGTGGCCTGACTACTCTTCCGACCCCTGCTTCGCTCGCGTCTTTCTGGACTTCTCCCGTAGGATCAACCCTCGTCTCAGCCGTTTTCAAGGAAATTTGGACGAGCTGGAATCGCCCATCAGGACGCACAGACGAATCATTAGACTCATTCTTGAGCCGGAGATTTGGTGACAACGTTGCGCAGACTTTTGCAAGCGCCTTTGTCCACGGCATATACGCTGCAGACTCGAGGAAACTGAGTGTCAAGGCTGCCTTCCCCTCTCTCTGGGACGCGGAAAGCAAGGGTCGTGGAAGTGTCATATGGGGCTTTATGAAGTCAAAGTCCGTACCAGACGACGAGACATATGATTTGGATAGTGGACTCCAAACACTTATGAAAAGTGTGTCGGTTTATAGTTTCAAGGGGGGTATTTCCGCTTTGACAAAAGCGTTGGAGAAAGAACTGCAGGCGAATGACATGGTTGAAATCAGGGTCGGAGATGGAGCTGTTTCAGTCGACCTTGGAGATCCATTTACAGTGGGCCCATCCTCTTCTAAGCCTCCCTTCTATGTCTGACATGAATGTTTCTCCAGGTTCGGACCAAATCAGGCGATGTGCTGACAGCAACACATATAATATCCGCCGTTCCCGTCAAGCATCTCAATGCAATACTCACCACTACGGAATCTCAGTCAAATCAGCCTGTCGCATCAGTTTTATCGTCTCGCAACCCTCCATCCGCTTCAGTCTACGTTACGAACCTCGTATTTGCGCCCGTGGAAAAGCCGATACATCCAGCAGGATTTGGGTATCTAATTCCTCGACCTTCGGAAGGTTATACAGGTGCTGCTGACAACAAACAAGGCATATTAGGCGTTATATTCGATTCTGAATCGCTGAGCGAACAGGATTCCGTTAAAGAATATACGAAGATGACTGTCATCTCTGGAGGACCTTATCTCTCTTCATCTTCACCCCAACCGGATGTGGAGGCGATATTAAATGATATACGGGACCATTTGGGTGCTGATTACGAAATTCCGGATCCGATTTTCACAAAAGTGACCGAGCGTCGCGAATGTATACCTCTGTACGAGGTTGGTCACGTCGAATGGATGGACGAGTTGAAGACGGTCCTGCAGACTTATCAGCATCGGTTCCAAGTCATTGGGTCTAGTATTGGCGGGGTAGCTGTCGCAGACTGTGTGGAACAGGGACGGAAAGCAGCGAAAGACCTGATTGCATCATGGCGAAGTAATACTACATTGTAATCTAGGGAAATCAGAGTTCGTGATGGTTTCTGTTCAACAGGTGTCTTGAAAGGATGGTCTTTGTACACAAGCAGCAAACATCAATAACTGAACATAAAAGCGGGTGGAACAACAGCAAAAACAAAGCACGATCATAGCCGAATGAAAAGACTGATAAAAGATCAAACTGCAGAAGCTGTAGGGCGCCTTTTCCATCTCCTCTCGTCATCCAAAGCAACATTTGCTACTCCCAACGCTAACGGACCAGCCGTTCCTTCTCCCCCGGAGTTTTTGGGCATGGATATCAAGACGGACACCTGAACCGCCTCGATAGTTGATTTGTCATAATTGCCGCCCTGTCTGTCTCCATCTGGTTTGTGTGAAGCAACGAGGGAAGCAAGCATTGACGGTGCGTTTATACGAGTGTTGTCATCGTCGTGAAACTGAGAGGAATGGGAAGGTGATGGGAGAGTACTACCAGAATACTCTGAATGTTTGATATAAGCAACAGACATGGGCTACACGACAACAAAAAGTTGAGAAAACGTTAGAATTTCCCAGGAGGGGCGTCACCAAACACATTACCTTGATCGTATTCCACCTCCCCATATCCTTCAACCCGTCCTCGTCAAAATAATCATCCCAAGTAGGCTGACTCAAATCCCCTCTCGACTCGCTCATATTCGGAATGCGGACGTCCCACATTTTTGGTATCTTTGCCTTCTTGGGCGCCGTTCGTTTTACCATGGTTATGGTCACGAACTCTCCGTCGGCCTGCTGCTGCTCTTCATCGCGGGGGTGCTGATCCGACTGGAGTCGTGACCTCCTCGACCAGATGTGATATATCAGCAGCAGCACGAACGTCCCCGTTATCGCGCCCAGGAATATCAGAGGGATGGAGTTTCCTAGAGGAATCATAGTAGTATCCTCAGCGTCGTCGTGGTAGATATCAAAGTGAGATGATTAGAGAGAGAGAGGGCCCAGCGTGATATAAGTTACAGAAACGAGGAGTATGGACCAGTCATGAACAAGAGGGGATGGGGAAGATGGTCCCTTTGTTTTTTGACGAGGGAAAACAAAGGGAATCCCTTTTTGAGTTGTATGGTTGGAACTGCTGTCAGCTGATCAGTGACCGAGAGCGTATCAAAGTCCTCGTCTTCCTCATACTTCTCTTAGATATCGATGAGCCGAGGGTCCATGATCATTACTAGCATCACGAGATTGGAGACAATAAAGGCATGGCCGGAAAACGGACGATGGCGGAAGTTGCCATGTAATAATGTAACCAAGTAACAGCTCTGCGCCTTTGTTGTTATTGTCTTTGGGTTCTCGAGTGGCATAGATTAGAACAGACATCCATTCAACTATGTAGTCATGATAACATGCGGCCTTGTAGCCCTTTCTTATGTATTTAATCGCGGTTGTTATCTGCCCGTCAGATGCTGGTATCGGATGTTCTCTCGGGTCATCCTAAATTAAATCTTCAGTTCAAGTTCGACACGGGGACGCTTGATGGGACACGGACTGGTTTCCTAGTAATACTACTAATTCATGTGAATGTATATATACAGCATGAGATATTCACAGAAGGTCTACCAGTATGGGCCACCGAGCACCGTTATGGATTGAAATCCACAATCACCAGCGCGACATATCCAAGCGTACTAGAGCCAGATAGGTCGAGATTGCAACTCTGCACCAGACAGATGGAGCAGAGATAGGCCAGTCCTACCTAACGAAGTAGTGGTCGATTAAACAGGATATGTAGAAGCCAGTTATGTATGTATATCTGAAACGCGTCTATCAGCCGCGACCGATGTAAGCAACAGGGATCCTAGTTCCGGGCGGTGTGGAAGGCCCAAGCAAAGTTCCTACGTGGATCGGAATATGGACATGAGACACTCAATCAAGATGTACGGACGCAGCGCTGCTCAAAACTGATGTAAGCTGCCCAAGTTACAATAGAGACCCATATGATTTTGCCAGATGAATCCTCTCGAGTCTAGTGGTCATGACCACACGAACGACACATCAATCAACCTGGAAATAGAGCAAGTCCAATGAATCCATTGTTGGGCCCCGATATGCGTAGAGAATGACAGGAAAAAGAAAAGTGATGTAGGATGCCGCGGTTCCAGGAATGTACAATGATAACGACAATAGGATTGGCGAAAAGCAATCCTGCGAAAGTAACTTCTTCCTGTTTGAAAATAATGGGCAGGCGTTGATTAATTTATTTACCGAAGATCCAGAGAAAGTTTTAGCAAGAAGCAATTTGGAAACGAAGGTATCCTTAGGAAGAATCAGTTTCTCGTTATCAGACACGCAACTTGAAATGGATGAGTATAACGTGAAACTTGCGATGATCATGTTCACCGACATTTGGTAATGATCAGTAGTGAAATCAATGGCACAGAGCCGGAGCCAGACTTGACACAGTAAACAGCGCGTTATAGACCATCATGAAAGACGTGAAACGGTTTTTAGCATCCACACTGCTTTCAAAGGGCGAATTAGCTCGAATAAATCAGGTCAACAATCAGTCAGAGGACGTCGAAAGTTTTAACCTAGAGATCTTGTTTGCAATGATATTTTGGCCTTGGATATGGGAGCAGGCGCAACGGGAGTTATGTTTTATCGAATATGAATTAGGCTCATAAGCAGATAAACTGTAATCTTGTAGGTCAGTGGAGTCCTTTTGGGGGGCAGAAAGATTGGGTTACAAGACCATAATAGAAAGCCCGTGGCCTATAATTGGTGGCCACTGTTCAGGTTTCGTCACCGTTGCAGGTGATTGATACGGCGGCCGCGACTGAGTAACATTCCATAATGCCATTGAACGTGAAACAGCAGCTTGCGACAGAACCCGGTGATCAAATGACGGTATTATCACCCTGATCCTGGATTTATACTTGAATAATGGCGATGGTCGGGCCACAAGAGGCAAACCGTATTGCAAACCGAGTGAGGTGGCGGCTGTTGTTGTGCATCGGACCTGGCGCTAAAGTAGCCCGAGATTGTTTGAAATCCGACTTTGCTGAAAGGAACAAGGTCCAAAATGAAGTAGGATGGGCGACTTGGGGTGATCACACAGCGGCGACAGGCTGAGTACGTCACAGGTTACTAGTCTTCCTGAAGATAGGTCAAGGCTGCAAACGGATGGTCGAGAGAAGACTACTAGAGTGAAGAAGTTACGAATGACCTATGAACAAAGAATCCAAGATATAGATGCTTATAAGGCGGTCAAGTGTATATGAGTGTCGCCCTATCAACTATCAACAAGACACGAATTTATAGGTCTGCCTACGGGAGATCTAGACTAGGTCAGGTTATGCCCTCGACTCGGAGGTCAAGTGTTCTGTGGCACCGACATGTTCACGTAATTAATTGGCTAGCTCAGCGGCCTGTTCTCGCATCCTACTACTTTTAACCCTCCATGTTGTATTCCGCCAGCCAATACCTCCGATATCTCCAACAACAGACGTGAGAGTACGAAACGTGAGCTTGCCACTTGACAGGTACTAGAGGGGTGCTGAAGCATCACTTTTATTCGATAGCACTGAGCTCATAGTTGCAGACTACACCTATTTTGACGCCAATGATACCAGCTTAAACGACCTGGATATCCTGTCATCATACTCTATGGCGTGGACGAACGTCCTGTGCCCACGTCAAGACCAGTGGCCTCGCATTACTACACTGTTAGGAAAATCCTTAACCAATGGTCATGAGGATTCAAGCTTATAATCGCTGGACGTATTTATGTGACATCCCACCGGCTTCAATAGGTTTTCCAAACTGATCGTGCTCCCCACTGGAAGCAAAATCAGTGCAGAGACGAACAAAGATATCCGTCGCTTCTTCTGGGAGCGGTTCATCTTCGACGAAGACAAGGGAGAGGGAGACAATCTTACAAAACTGTACAGATAAATTCTGAACATCTCGTTCCGGGATGTTGGTGGAAATATGCACGAAGTGGTCAAACACGTACTTTCTGCAATCGTCCTTGCAAAAATTCCTTTCCATCATGATGAATTGCATTTTTCCAGTCGTCTGGGGAGTTCGTTCTCGACAAGCTATCACCTGTGATCTCAATCGGAGCTACGGACCATCGCATTCGAATGCGCCTTATGTCGTTCAACGAATTTCTACGAGACATAAACAGATGTCCAGAGGCGTTCCTCACAAACGCATCCACAGTATGTCATATACTGTTTTATTTCATGATTCAGTGGTTGATTAAAGCCACCAAGGATCAACAGAGTTCATTATCACCCTCCCTACACCTACGCCTCAAATTATGAGTGTTCGCTCTCAGTATTTGCTGAAATCTCTGCCTCGTTAGCATGATAAGACTGGGGTAGTCGAATCTCACTTTGATGGCCTCATCATACAACTGGAGATGACACATGATATACCCAAGCAGCGCACTGTGAGTGTCACTTCGCATTTTCGTGTGCGTTACATGAATACAAATATTCCGAACGCAATAAAATACAAATGGCCATGTATCAAGGTCAAGTACATAGATCCTTCAAATAGTTGTAGGGGAAATGGGATTTATTTAACATGTCCGTAACCGGTATTAACAGGAACGAAACAGTGGAGGAAGGGAACTCTTTCAAAACTCTATTCAGTGAAGTCTCCTGCTAGCTCAAATATTTGAACTGGAGGATAATTTCGAGCTCGACTTGCCTTGTACGATTCCGCAGATTTGATCCCCATGGTCACGTTCTCCCAAACTAATCTCCTCGAGGTCTTAGACCACGATGCAATGCATTCATCATGGTCATGTTTTACTCTTATCTTACTAGCACGATTGATCCTGGTCCCAGGATGAATGATTGTTACCGTAATAGGTCTGATTATACAGAACAAGCTCTTCTCAGCTCCTAATACCCCACTTCCCTCTATCCGTTGCACGTCCACTATGTCAGAATCAATATCTGACGAAGCTGTTTCGTTTGCAGTCGCTGATAACGATTCAGGCAAACGTGGGATGTACAAAATGTAAGTAGGGGTCAATTATTGAGAACGAGAGAGGTGCTGAAACGGTTACTTGTACTCAGTAGAATCAATACCTCAGCAAATGAGGACTTCTCATCAGAAAATGCAAAAATACTTGCCACGCTGAAACCGGTAAATCGTGCTGGATATCACGCTATGCCTTGCATGGCTGGGACCAGGGAAGATATATCCGAAAGGATTGATAAGTGGCTCGACGCCGTCGATGGACCCAACATACTTTGGCTTAGCGGGGCCCTCGGAGCCGGAAAATCATCCATAGCGTCAAGCATGGTATCCAGGTTCGCCGAGTCGGGACGATTAGGCATCGCGTTCTTTTTTAGACGACGAGACGTTGAATTGAGCGACCCTGCCGCTCTCTGGCGTACAGTGGCGTACGAGTTTGCTCAACACGATTCTATATTTGCCAATAACCTAGTTGAAATTTTGAAGGAGGGGAGGGTTGATCTTGAGAAGCCAGACATCGATTTGCATTTCAGACATCTGATCAAGGAACCGTTGATGAAGTGCGACCGTGACGGTCCATTGGTACCTTCGAGTCCTATCGTTGTCATTGACGGCCTTGATGAATGCGCTTCTGCTAGCTCGCCCGAAGCTGAAGCGCAACAAAGAGCTCTTCTACAGACCCTTGCGCAATGGTCTGATCTTCCAAAGAAGCTCAAGCTCATAATCACCGGGCCTGGCGATTGCGCACTCCAGCCTTTTGGTGCCACCTGCAAACAGATCGTACTCCCCACCGGGAGCCAGGTCGGTCCAGAGGTGAACAAAGACATTCGACGTTTCTTTGAGGAACATTTTGTTAAACTCCCAAGCTCGATGTTTCCCGAACGGCCAAGGGAAAGGCTCCTCGATGACCTGACTGCACGGGCTGCAGGCAGTTTCATATGGGCAGAAACAGTAACGAGACTTTCGAAGCAAGGGTTGTCCGAGGACAGACTGAGACTCATTCTTGATGGAAACAAAGAGGGAGACAATCTTACGAAGTTGTACAGGCAGATTCTGGATATCTCATTCCGGGATGTCGAGGGGAACATGGTCAAGGTGGTCAATCGTGCACTTTCCGTGATAGTTCTAACTGATTCTACTTTCCGTGACGATGACCTGCATAACTTCATAAATACAGACAAGCCATCTGTGGAGTTTGTTCTCGACAAGCTATCATCTTTGATTTCGACCGAGGCTACAGACCGCTCCATTCGAATTCGTCACCCGTCTTTCACCGAGTTTCTATGCGACCCCATCCGATGTCCAGAGGCGTTCTTCATAGACGGGAGCAAGGGCAAAGATACTGTAATTGGATTTGATGGATCACCGACAGATAGTATTCCCGTTCCGCAAGCAAACGTTGATGGAACGGTCACCAAAGTGTGTAATATGCTGCTTCACTTCATGATTCAGTAATGGACAAAAGGTATCGACAGATTGGAGGAGATTCACAGTCCATGCCAAAACTTGAAGAACAACAGGAGAGAAAGGCTCACTCTGTCACCGGTAATGCTGCTGATGGTAGTGGGGTCGCGTGGTCTCCTACAGAACCAAATGAGAAAGGAGATGAGGGTTGCTGCTGTAAATGTATCATTCAGTAGCGATTCTTCCGTTCTCCACTCTAGCCTACTACGAGGACTCGGTGCGGGCCATCGAGTTGATCCCAGTCGATTTAAAATCCTTTATTTCCGAGCAGCTGGGAACCATGAAATTTGGCTAGTCTTTCATGTAA
Organism: Sarcodon aspratus; assembly: GCA_003313825.1. Classification (NCBI taxonomy): domain Eukaryota; kingdom Fungi; phylum Basidiomycota; class Agaricomycetes; order Thelephorales; family Thelephoraceae; genus Sarcodon; species Sarcodon aspratus. The sequence goes on along the minus strand of QLOR01001862.1, from coordinate 17,932 downwards.
GTAATTTTAGTTTCAAGGCCTGAGGTCATTTCAAGACGAAAGCAAGGTATGGCATTACAGCAGGTTAAGGTATTGTGCCCGATGCCCAAGTCTACCAAAACAACAACACACCGTAGGGATCACTTTGCATCCTTTACACTTAAAAACAACAAACCACGTTTTGCCTTCTCAACCGCTTCCTCTAAATCCCGCCCATCTTGCATTGTCCACGAACATGCTCCTTCGCCAGAAGTAACCTCACCCAATGGTTTACCTGTCCTCAGAGCATTCTCGAACGCGGATTTCTTGGCATTCAGAGCGGTCATCGTCCGTGGGTCGGAATGACCGGAGAATATTATGAGCGCTGTACGCGGTGGCAGAGCATCATACAGGCGTGTCAGTCGACCGTTGAGAACGGGAGCAGCTTCAGAAATAGATAAAGCAGGTGAGCAGATCACAGGCGTTGTGACAGACGATTCTGATACGACTGTGTCATTAGAAGATTTGCTAGTAATCCCTGAAATTTATAATGATAAATCAGCAATCGATAGTAACTCATTAGGAATGCACGAACATCCAGAAGCGTCAGCAAGTTCTGTGAACCGCCCGAAAACGAAGTTGTTCGCTGGAATAACCTCCAAAAGTCCGTCAAGTATTTCCTGGTCAGTTTTACAAGCAACGGTAGCGGAGGCCTTTGATCCATGCCAACTAGCCGGGGTTCCATGATCTACAACGGCAGCGCGTACGCCCCCATTCCGAGTAGACCTTGACATTCTTTCGAAAATTGACTCTTGATCAGTTTTGAATTCTCCAAACCCAGGACCATTCTCTACTTTCTTTCGGACTAGATCTAGGCATGCTCTAGCGTCCTCTTCAGGATCATGGCCTCCTTCCCCTCGATTTTGTATCTCTCGCCCGCACCACTTCTTCGTCAACCAGGCAAGTCCGGGTTTGAGCGGTCTTCCACGTGGGTGGTGATATATTACAGCTGTGTCAATGCACCTCGGGTGACAAATTTTGAGCGCTTTGAGATCAGATTCGAGGGAATGCCCTGCTAAAACAGGCGTAGGATTTTGAGAGAGGAACGACTGTATCTTGGCTTGCACTTCTGCGAATGTTGTTGTGACACAATCCAACGCTTCGGCGGTTATACCTGACCACCGCGTCAAATAATCAATAACAGGTTTGCCAGGTTTGACGAGCTCGTCGTATACCACCTCTCCCGAGTTGTAGTCAATCATGCAAACTCGCGCAAGTTCCTTGCCATCTTCCGTTAAACACTGCATTCGGAAAAATCAGGTGATGTACGTAAGAGCGTGTTACAGACGTACCATCTCGCAATCGATTGCATAAAACTTGGGAGAGTCCTCTGAAATAAGATTAGGTATCTCGACCCAACCAGGCGGTTTTTCAAAGACGTCAGCCATGTAAGATGGAATGGGATATTCGTTCTCAATCATTTGCTCAAGAGAGAGTTCATAGAGCAGAGGAGTTTTCTCCTGAGCGCGTTCTGCTACACAAGGATATGTAAGGATATGGCACAGCATGATTAAGGAATCGTTTACAGGTCAATCTTTCTTGCAACCGTCGTTTCTTTTCTTCACCGGTAACAGGTGCTTGAAAGAAAGCGCTGAGGACGGAATGCATCCTATTCTGCTCTCCAGGTGCACGAGTCGGACAAGCATGGCTAAATTTGGATGGAAAGAACGGAAGCGGGTCACTCTCCGTGGGCGGATATGGGATCTGTAGCGGCACGTTCGGATTCGCAGTCGCAGATGTTGGCAGTGGGGGTAGTGATAACAGTGAGGGAGTCAAGCCAGGTATGAGAAGCATCACAACTTTTTTTATGGAACGAGGATTCTGTTCTTGTCTAAGCAACCAGCTTTTCTGTTAATGCAATAAAGCCTATACTCACCTCGATTCTAACCCAACTCGGTGGCGGCGCATCCACAACAAGGTGCAAGGCAAGATCTCTTATATCCTATAGCGCAATTTGTCAGAAGAGACATCTGAGGATCATTAGACATCACAGCGTACGCCAATTCCAACAGCTTCTCTTCGTCTCACGATCTCTCCATTAGAATACAAGAAACGTGGCGGGTTTGCCTTTTATCCCAGTCAGACTTCAGATGGTCATCTTCATGTATGAAATGAGACACACACGTCAAGTTTTGCTTCCACCTTCTTCGATTTTTTAACCTTTCTCTTTTCTACTTTAATCCATCCATCTTCGTGGTGTTCTTCCACAGACGGTTCTTGCGACTCGTCAGGAGATGTCATTTTTAGTTTCTTATGAATGGGAGAAGAAGGCGTCTGGGCCATGGAGGTTTGTGGACGCTTCATGGCGAGTTATCAAAATCCCCTCAAACGCAAAACCTCGAGGCTTCCATCTGGACGACAAATAAGGCCATGTTACATCACATTCAGTCACATCGTGACTAGTCACGGACACTCGAATATCATAGCTAAATTACTTGTATACTTCTGTCCATCCCGTTCCTTTCACGATCGAGGCGAGTTCTGCGCCACTAAAGGCTACAAAAGTAAGACAATTACACCCGTAGGGTTATCCGCTCTCCATCACCCGATTCTCGTTCTAAAGGCTACATATACGCGAACAAACTGCCAGTGCCCCCAGCTTTAAAAGCTTATTCCTCAAGGAAGAAATAATTTCCCGCAGCTGGACAAAGGAAGATTAATGAGGGCCTTGGAAAGTAAAACGGAGACTCGCCTTTCTGTTCGCGATCTTTAATGCTGTTCATTTTGTTAACCCGCGGTCTATAATTTGTGGGATCTCTTCTGAACGTGATCTCTAACGACGCCAAAAACTTATTCATTCCTGTCAAAAGAGATTGTGGACTGCAAGAAGAATAATAAGTCAATTATTCCCATTGGTTTTTTAGAACGTACGGGGTAGCCTTAGCTTCCACAGCAGGTCTTCCTTCAAAGACGATGACTCTATCAGCAAGGTAGGTTGCCATAATGAAATCGTGCTCGATGATGAAGGCTGTTTTTTTGGCATGTAGAATATATCTGTAGACCGCTGAGAAAAAATTGTGTTGTCAGGAAATGTCACACACCGTTTGATGACCTTGCTAGCGATGATACGCTGTTCGGAATCCAGGAAACTAAATTGTAAACACAAGTTAGTTTCACTGAGTCATCCCGACTACTAACACTGCTCACCTGCTAGGTTCGTCCAATAGATATACATTGACGTTGGTCTTGCCCAGGGCAAGGACGATTGCTACTCTCTGCAACTCACCACCAGACAATGTCTTTACTTCCTGGTCCATGATTGGATCAAGGTTCATTGGCTTTAACACGTCTGTCTGGAACTGTGGATGCATGTAAGCATTTTTTATCCGACCAATTAGAAGCATCCTGACAGTCCCCGCAAATCGAGGGGATATTGTCTGTGGCTTCAACGAGACAGATAACGTCTGTTTATCTGTCTCCAAGTCCGGTGTCTCAACTCCCGCCAACAATCTCACGAATGTCGTTTTTCCGGTGCCGTTTTCGCCTAACATGACTATGATTTCGGAGTCTGTGAAGCTACCAGGTTCGATGGTTAATTTGAAGCCGCCCAGGGTCTTTGTCATTGCTGGGTAAGTATATTGATGTGACTTGGTGATCACAAGTTCTTCAGCAGTTTCGACCATTTTGAACGACAACGATTCCTGGCGGAAACGGAGATTCTCGGTGGGTATAAAACCATCCAAAAAGATATTGATGCCTACCCACATCAAGATGTATCAGTTCAGTGAAAGAAAATGCGGCATGTACGAACCTTCCCGAACAGAATAAGGCATGGTAACGACGCCGTACATAGACGGCTTGCCATACAGACAGCAAATAAAGTCTGATAGATAATCTAACACCGAAAGATCGTGCTCGACAGCAATGACATAGTTCGATGGGGTCAACAACGATCGGATAACCTCGGCAGCTTTTAGCCGCTGCCTAATGTCCAAGTAACTCGACGGTTCGTCGAACATGTACCTGGAATGGGGAGTTAGCCCAGGTAATTCCGAGATATTTTTGTTGCACTCACACATCAGCACGCTGCACACATGATGTAGCGATCGCAAACCTCTGCAACTCTCCTCCAGACAGTTGAGTAACTTCTCGCTCCAGCACTTCTGTTAGTTCCAGTTCTTTGCACATTAACTCCTTGTTATCCCGCTCAGTCTTGTTAGTCAGCATCTTGTTGACAGTCATATTCCCCTTGATCATCTTTGGGATATGATCGACATATTGAGGCTTGATCAGGGCTTTCAGATTGTCTTCTAAAACTTTGGTGAAGTAATTCTGCAATTCGGAGCCACGGAAGTATTTCAAAATTTCCTGCCAGTCTGGAGGATCCTAAGGACCCAACGAGCATCAGCAATATTGCTGTGAGCGATTGTTAGAAAGCATACATCGTACCGCCCCAGATTCGGTTTCAGTTTCCCGGCTAGGATTTTCAATGCAGTGCTCTTGCCGATACCGTTGGTTCCTACAAGACCTAAAACCTGACCTGGTCTCGGTGTAGGAAGTCTATGAAGTTTGAACGCGTTGGCCGTATAACGATGCGTGACTGCCGATTCCAAGTTCGTCGGTAGATTGATAATGGCGATTGCTTCGAAGGGGCACCTGTAAAAGAAATCAGCTTCCTGTAGTTACATATGACGACATAAAATCGCTACTTTTTGACACAAATACCACATCCAATGCACAGAAACTCTGAGATGAAAGCGATCTTGTCTGTAGGTTTTACTTCGATACAAAGTTTTCCTGCACATGTAATAGCAGTCAATCTGACATTTACGGCGTTCGAGTCCAGTTAATACGAGTACCTACCCATTTTTACGACAGGACATGACTAGATAAGAAAGAGTCTTTTAGATTGCGCAAGATCACCGGGCAGAACGTACTCACTTTCTTGCACTCCTGCGCACAGCGCTTTGGTTTGCACCGATTAGCATCTACAATAGCAATACGGGTGATTTTGTCTGCCATAGGTGCAGATCAACTTGGTTGCAATGAGCAAACAGAAAAATGCTGATTGAGTCTGTCGTAGAAGATAAAAAGTATGCAAAAATGTAACCGCCAGTCACAAACCGAGTCATTTCATTGGCTATCACCGTCCATCGTCATCATCATACTACTACTACTACTAGTAATCGATCTTGTCGCCACCGAATCCGTCAATGGCCAAAAAGACCTCTGAAAAGAAAACCAGCGATAAGAAAGCCACTGACAAAAAGTCAACCACCGGCAGTGACGCAGAGTCTAAATCCAAGGTTGACTGTCAAGCAGCTTCACCTCAAGTCGCATCTAGTCAAGCTGAAAGATCAGACATAGGGCAAAAATAATGGTGGTACTCTCAAGGCTGCAACCGCTGTGAATGTCCGTCACATCCTCTGTGAGAAACATTCCAAAGCGACAGAGGCTTTGCAGAAGCTTCAGGTTCGTCAATGCTCCCCATCCCCGTCACACATTTGATGCGACGCGTGCTCACAGGAAGGCCAACGATTCGATAAAGTCGCTCAGGAATACTCAGAAGACAAAGCTAAAGGTGCGCTCCAGCCCTCTTTTGATCACGGCTATCATGTCCGACCATCCCATAGCTGGAGGAAGCTTGGGATGGATGAGCCGTGGCTCCATGGTAGTAGGTCCCTCCAGTCAAGGTGTCCTTGAGCGCAATGCCTATTATTCCATCTTTATTCAGGGTCCGTTCCAAGATGCCGCGTTTGCTCTGCAACCGTCTGCGACAGACAAACCCATTATTTCTCCTCTTGTGAAAACGAATTTCGGATATCACATCATCATGGTAGAAGGTCGACGCTGAACTTACTCGTTTCTGTATGTATATATCTCGATATGTCCAAATGTGTAGAATACACTGCAGTCCCAGAACAATGGTTTACAAAATTAAGTGGTATCCCAGGTTGTAAAGTTAGGTATCAGAAAGAAGGTACAAAATAGTTAAACAAAAATATGCTCTGAATCACGACCCTCCGCTATAAGCCTTCGTAGAAAGCAATACTCTCCCTGTCATAAATGTCGAAGTTGGAGGCTCTGTGTGAGAATCCTGCTGCTGCACCCGAATCACAGGTTGGTGATATTGGGGGTCAAAATCAGGTACATTGATATCGACCAGTCCCGGTATGACAGTCATCGAAGACGACTGGGTCTGATGCGGTACCCTCGAGTGATGATAATCATTGATGTAAAATGTTTCACCTTGATTTGCAGCTGACCCAGAAGGGGAGGTCGCCAGTGGAAGTTCAGATTCCGGGATGATGATAACAGATGGGTGCGGACGACTATATGGAAGTCTATGCGACGGAAAATACGGTTCATGTTGCGGGGCAGCAAGTGATTGTACGTAATTCTGTGTAGGAATATTTTCAAGAGATGGTTCTGCGAACACTGTCTGGAATGAAGAGGGCGACCGACATGATCCTTCACGAGTCAACGGTACCACAAGGTCATGGTCAGAACTCGTATAATCTATCCTGTTTGGGTCAAAGGAGAGCACAGTAAAAGAAGGGGAGGGAGGTGAAGGAGAGGAACGACCCAGTGAAGCGCATATTTTAGGTCCAGGTTCATGCTCACGGGACATCCGATCCTTCGAATGTGATTCAGAAGGTAGCTGGGAAGAGTGGGAATCAGGCGGAGACTGAAGAGGACTAGGGGTACGCCGAGGCGCAGTCGCAGCTACCTTGTCCAAATCAAGCTTTTTCAAATTAGTGTTGTAAAAGACACTGACTTGGACGGTCGTCTTCAAATGAGGGAGGTGGGCAAACATTAGGGGTAGGTTAGACTACGAAGCAACATCATCCCGTACTTTATTCGGCATTGAGGCGGCGATTCGCTTGAAATTATCTCCGTGTTGTGCGACAAGCTCAATAAAAATATCTAAGAGAGCGGATCAGTCGTAAATCTGAAGGTAGGAGCAAGTAACTTACTTTGATCATCCTCAGACCACTGGACAGCTGACTGATTGGTCTTCCGACGTCCATTTGTGTCTTGAGAATCAGAAGCAGGCACAGGCTCCTCCGAGCTCGCAGGCTTCAGCATCTTGGGTTTTCGTCCTCTTCGGCCAGGTTTCTTAACAGGCTTGGGCTCCTCCTCCTGAAAACAACTGATCAGCGAATGCACGAGTATATGATTGGTAAAAACGAACTTCTTCTGTTAGATCTTCAATTATTGGAGGAACCCGCATATGAAGTTTCCGGCCTCCACGAGATCGAGGTATAAATTCTGGGTCCGGGGTGGCCGTAGGCGTAGGCGTGGTTCCTGGAGTCAATTCAATCTGAGACTTGCGTATATTTGGAGGCCTTCCAGGTTTCCGCTTCTTTGGAAGGCCAGGATCCTGCGGTTCTGTATCTTTGGACGAAACTTCAGCATCGTGCTTCCTGATATCGGCCAACAGTGCATTCCCCCTCTGCTTGTCTGTCTTTCTCCCACCTCGGCGCCGTTTGTTAGGAGCATATCGTTGGACAACCTTCCGGAAATCGATGTGTTTCTTCTTGTGCAAATAATAAAATGAAACACATTGTGCCGCTGTTTTACTTGGCAGGGCTTCTGCAATGATCCCAAATTGCTTTGGATAAGCAGCATATTGTTCAACAAATATCTGTTTCTCCTCATCTGCCCAGTCATCGATACCAGTTCGCTGTGCGTAAAAGTCGGCTGCCTCTTCAATTAGGTTATTCGTGTCGTCGTAGAAATAGTCAACCTGTCCGTGAGTCACGGAAATCATATCAGGGACAACGGCAGCATTCCGCATCGCAAGGTGGTTGGCGTCGGTCAGATCCTCATTACCAAGGCTGGCAATGATTTGCTCCATCTCCAAATCAGAACGAACCGCATCTCCTAAGCTTGCAGCAGATCGACGCGTTGTCCTACCGGTCGCTGTCACTGTATCATCACCTGCAAGAGACTTGGCAGCGTCGTCTAATTTGGCACATTGCTCCAACCAATTATGATGCAATTCTAGATACTCAGACTTTAACCGCTGAATTTTCTCTGACAGGAAGGACTGTCGATGGGCTAGAACTGCGGACAGGGGTGGTATGACTTCCCTAAATTTCTCTTGCCTGCTCTTCATGCGGGAACCTCCTACAACTTCCTGCATGAGAGAGTCAGATCCAACTGGGTTCGTCACATGCCGCTCAGCAATCGACAAGTTCGAAAGAAGGATAGGTTCGACGCGCTCATTACGTCTATGGGGATCGTGAAGGTATCTGCTCATTACTGCGTGCTTGAGAGCTTCCGTCATGGACTTCGTGTCATATGAAGTCGAATGATGGATGACCTCAGGACGGATATCTTCGCCCGATTGTGGTGGAACTTCATCGACAGCCAAAACTTGTCCTCGATGCGAGCCTTCAGGGACGAGGATCTTCTGAACCAAACCAGGTGATCGGACAGATGAAGACTGAAGGATTTCCGAAGACTTCTTTATGACTGCCAGATTCGGTGATGTTGGATACGAGGATTCCGCGTTCATAGGTATGGTATGTCCACTAGAGGGTTGGCACGGGAGCTTATCAGGAGTGGCGGAGGGAGGATCTAGATGGTGTGGCACTTGTCGGCCAATAGTGGAATGTAATTGTTCAGCATGACCCAGAGCCGATTGTGCACCTTGTTGAGCGGTAACTTGTGGAGGGGTTGTGACAGATAACCGTTGAAACGTCTGTTGCGAGAGTCCGGATGCCATTTCTATGGTGACTATTAGAGGAAGAGCGCATAAATATTACTAGTCACAATACCTGTTTCCGCTTGAACTTGAATCAGACTGTGGTTAGAAGGAGTAAGGGACGAGAGACCCGTAGGGGTGGGTTCTTTGGTAGGTTGCACAGTAAATCTACGTTCTACAACAAGCATGGGCTCAGGAGAAGACCTTCTAGAGGAAGCAATACTGGATTGTCGTTCTAGAGAAATTGATCGTGGTTTCTTGGTGAGAGGCAGTTCATCTATAGGTAGTGAAGGACTCCGCCTCTTCGACGGGGTGCCAGCCCGAAAATTCGGCCTGAACGGAATCTCAATACCGGAAATTTGTTGTGTGTCATGAAGTAGTCCAGGAATTGGGGGTGAATGTTCATGATTGAATGATGTCCCAGGGCTCCTTGAATGTGCTCGATTGGTGTATTCGATATTTCTAGGATGGTTAAATCGCAGAGACGTCGGAGAAGGGGATTTTCGTCCGTGAGAGAACATATCATTGCTGGGTCTCGCTGGAGAATAATGGCGAGATTTACGGTCGGTATGTGACACAGGTAAGCGGTGCACGTAGCCGGGACGTGGATCCTTCCGTGGGCTTTCCATGTCGTCAGGGGTTCTTGCACGAGGATTGCGTGAGACAGAGGAATAAGAGTAATTCCATCCATCTTCTTGGTACTGAGGTCGGTAAGAATCTGCTCGGGAATTCGGAAAAAGGTCCCGGGAGCCATAAGGGTCAGAATATGGTCTATAATGATCCCCAGATGATGGAGGAGAATAGTGATCTGGCCCATGAGATCGAGGCATCTGATTATGATCCCTAGACTCCCGAGAATAAGTTGGCAAATATCTATCTCCGAACTGGGGAGGTGAACTATTGACAACATGAGTATTTGTTGATTCCAGTATTATCTGAATACATACGTATCTTGATGAGGACGGGAGTCGTGAGTTTGTTTCCATGCTTCAGATGGTTCAAAAGATCGTTCCGCACCAGGTTCACGACGTCGATTTACACCCCATAATTCGGAGGGCCTACGATCTTGCCAACCAGAAGGTTCAGCCGGACTCCGAGTCCACGGGTCGTCCAATGGTCGCGAAGAGTCGTGGCGGGTTGGAGAAGGACTTCTGTTGTAATAAGAGGTTTGGCGTTCATTTGGGCGCCAGGAACTTGCCCGATATGCGTAGTCATCACGATATGATGTGCTGGGACGAGGAGGAACGTATCTATCATAGGAACCATAGCCCCCAAAGGAGCGAGGCGAGGAAGAATTGCGTGAAAAGGAGTGATTCTGTGTAAGGAACGTGAGAAAATGGTGTAGTGATGGATAGATGAATGAGAAATACACACGTCTGGTTGATTCTCTTGAATCATTCTCTGGGCATCTGCTCTAGCAGACATGGCGAGGTATGTCGGGAGCGTGCGACGATGAATATATCGAAAAATATTAATAACCAAGTAACAAACGGTGAGAGAGGATGTTTGCGTAAAATTTATAAAATATAAGGCAGGACAAGCAGCCTCGGGCTACACAAGAGCGTTGTTCAAGAGATACAAGGACTGGCAGGCAGACGGTTTCCCACACTGGGTTCCCACGCCTGATTACACCTCTCACCGTGAGCCATTGCCTCTGCGCCATGGCAGACATAAACTCTCCTCCAGCACATGTATCCTTTCAGTCACTTTCAACTCGCTGGGCGATTTTAGGTTCCTACTGGCTTGTCATCTTACTTGCCTTGCCCCTGTGGTGGTCAACAACAAGTATAAAACGGCTGTCTCTCCCTACCGCTCACGTCCGCGCTTTATCGCCAGAGATTGTAAATTCAAACTACGACTTGTCTTTTTGTACTTCTGACCTTGTCTTGGAATAGTTACAATTTCCTATACACGTGCAACTAGATGCGTCAAGCGCTGATGCTAATTCTACATGGCTGGCAAGGGAAGTGCAAGGATTGGTTAACGCACGGCTGAAGACGGCACCCTATGGACAGCATGACCTCGTTGTTCATATAGATGCTTTTCAAGATACAGGTATGTATCCTTTACCTCTTCCGACGCTCTACACTTATCATGACAAGAAGTATCATTGTCTAGCAATTCATATTTTGTAAAAATAGATCCAGAAGCACAATCTTCCACTGTTAATAACCGGCAATTAATATGCACCACAGACGCCTGCGAGTTCTCTATCTACCACTTAACTCTTCCCCCTTGACGTCCTTCTTTAGTGTCACCATCGACACTAGCAAATAAGTTGATTGCTCTGCTCGCTCCCTATTTTACACAGTCCGATAATGAAGTACGTTCACAGCGTATCGCAAAATACGCACCTCGATATCGTTTAGCGTTCTCATTGTTGAACGAAGATGCTGCGCAAGGTCAAGCCGTGATTGGTTGGGATATTGACGAATCATTCTCCCGTATGCCTTTCCTTACCTGAACCACTCCCTCCTTGACTTTATTGCGCTCGCAGAATACCTGTACCCTACTTTGGACAGTCTGAGCGTCCTTCACAACTTCACCCTTGAGAGCCAACTACAATTCCATGCACCTCTCGCCTTTACACCTCGAACAGTTGACATAGGCCACGAAAAAGTGTACGGTTTGACCGCAGAAGATCTCACAGTGTTTGTTAATTCAGCCGAATGGACCTTGTGTAAGTTCTCTTTTCTATTTGGACGTCCATCACATATGACAGCATTTCGTAAGCTTCGAGTGCATCGAATGATCCTGTCCTCCATTTCGTCCTTTTTGTCCCATCTGCTTCACGTAGACCTCTGCATATACTCGATGATTCTGGCAACCCGACGAAGGCTGGCGCGTTCATTCTGCCACAATGGGGAGGAATTGTGCTATACAATCCTCCTTCAGACATGTCCTCGCACACTCGAATGACTCCCCCTCACCTTCAGAATATCCTTCTCACCTTCAAGTATCAACTTTTATCACTTCTTGGCGTTCCAGAGTTACCTCCGGGCGTATTCTCCTCTGAATCGACTTTATCGGATTGGCAGTTAGATGCGTTGTTGCGCCGCCGAACTTTGGAAAATGTCCATGATAGCACAGAGACATTACAAAGTATTGTCAAGCTAGTCGACCGAATCAAAAACATGCCTGTCAAAGAAGACGTCAGAGGCGACATCCAGGACGCTTTGTTAGCTTCTGACATGGTAGGGCTATCTAGTATTACCTGAGGAACTAAGTCTTTTCTAATGCTTTTATCAGACATATGAAGCGGCGTCGAAGTCCGCAGCACTCGCATTGTTACACTCAAGCCGGGCTTTGACGCTCTCTTCTCGCGCATTTTTCAATCCTGGAATGCTTGCTTTGTTATATTTTCCTCCTGAACACATGTATGCCGTGTATGCGCCCCTGTTTGCACCAATTTCCCTGCCATTGATCGCTCCGGTGGTGAAGGATATATTAGCTTGGTGGAAGGCCCGGAAAGCTAACGAGAGGAAGAGAGCAGAGGAACGCGTCAGACAGAAGGCAGACTAATGGACATGGTTATAGGGCGTTCTACCTATATTATCCTTATGATGGCGTGGTACGGAATTGCTGCATTTACCAGATGACTGTCCGTGTTTGGTTCCTCACAGACCTTCGTATCTCCCAAAATAGCTGGTGGCAGATAGTAGCCCGCTAGTTCTTGATGAGTATCTTTTACTCAACAACACAGGAAGTGATCTTAAAATTCAGTTCCTTAAGCAATGCTACGCTAGCTTTAATAAATCGCTCAGCACCCCCATTGCAGTAACACCTGCGCCTGCACCTGCACCCTGTACGATTAATGGTCTAGCTCCATAACGTTCCGTGTGGAACATGATGATATTATCCGACCCTCCCAGAGACGTGGCAAAAGGATGAGTAACAGGATATCTGTCGTTCGCGTGAGCCAAGATCATCCAGAGGGCAAAAGCTCCCGGGTGTGCAAAAGAGAAAGAGCTTACTTTTCCAAATCGGCTTTGATCAACCCAGAACCAACGTCTATCACACCGACAAACCGAAGCACCTTTTTCTCGTTAAACGCACTTGACCTCAGCAGATCGAATTCCGCATCAAACTCGGGCAGCCGTCTGATGAACTCGTCTCCCGTCTCGACCCCTTCCAATGCCGCCGGAACCAGCGATCTCGTGCTGACGGATTTGTAGCCGTCTTGTAACGAGTTCCGAAGGGAAGGAATGTATCGTGACAAGATTGTGAGTTTCCTAGCAACGTCGGCGCCGTTCAGGTCATCACCAGGGTGTGGTTCCTATTTGTCAATTTGAATAAGATCGTGAGCTGATGTCTCGAGAACGCTTTCTGCCTCACCGTGTAACCTTTTTCTCTCGCAGTGGTGACAATAGCAGAAAAGCTCGGTCCGCCCTCCCGCCCGGTCGAGAACTCATTGAAGATATAACTGAGCGTGCCGGACAACACGCCTTCGATCTTCACAACCTAAAAAAATACATAGCCAAAAGAAAAGAAAATTAAAAGTAAACACCAGATCTAGGCGCATACACAGAAAAAAAGGCAACATTACCTTATCTCCAGTAGCAATCAAATCTTTCAACGTAGAAATGATAGGCAACCCAGCACCCACCGTCGCCTCATTCATGAACCTCGACCCCCTTCTCAAACTCGCAGACACGATCTCATCGTACAGCGCCAACGACGACGAAAACGCCTTTTTGTTAGGTGTAATAATGTTGACACCTGATCTCAACATCGCAGGGTAGGCGGATGCCAGCTCCTCAGAAGAGGTATTATCAACCAAAACGACATCTCGTACACCGGCTTGGATGAGCGAGGACAAGTAGCTGCTCAAAGCCGTCAGATCAGGCTTGGTAGTAGATTGCAATAGATCTTGTCTCCAACCAGGCCATGGACACTGGCCGCTGTCGCTTGGCGATTGCACTGTGATCTTTGAAGATGATAGCGATACGATTCGGAAAGGGTGGGGAGATGCAAGTGCTGTCAGTTGCTCGACAAATTCACCGCCGACTAGGCCCACGCCCACAACAGCAACGCAAATTGTCCTAGGTGAAGCCATGCCAGAGAACTAGGTTCTACGCAGTGCAGAGACCTCTTCTTAAGGTAAATCGAAGGTCACTGGGATTGATATCGCAGAGAAAGGGGAGAGACGAGTAACTCTTCCTGGTGAAAACCTAACATTGTACCTTTATGATAAAAGATATTCCAATAAATTCGTGTAATATTCATCCTTTTCGTAGCTCAAAATCATGTTGATGCGATTAGCGACAACCTCTAAAGTTTTGCTTTCTACACAGACAATGTCCACCTCTTCCAATGATCGTGTTCTGCACCTTAGTACCCAGAAGCTAGTCACATACTTTGTTCTCTATCAGACGTACTCAGACAGAATCCAAGACCTTGGTATTAGCAAGCCTAGCACCCACAGTCGTCTCATTCAAGAACCTCGTCCAAACTCCCAGACAAAATCTCATCGTGCAGCGCCAATGACGACGAAAATGGGCGGATGCCAGCTCTTCAGGAGAGGTATTATTTTAACCAGAACGACATCTCGTACGCCGGGTTGGATGAGCGAGGAAAAGTAGCGGCTCAAGGCCGTCAGATCTGGATTGCAATAGATCTTGTCTCCAACCAGGCCATGGACAAGGCCCGTCGTCGCTTAGTGAAGTTTGCACAAGGTAAACTCAAGGTCACTGGGACCGATATCAGAGAAAGGATAGGGACGAGTAACCGTTCCAGCGAAAACAGGCTAACATTGCAAATAACAGAAAGCACATTCGACAATATAGTAGACTAACCCGTATGGTAATTTTTTCAAAAACATTTCAACAATTCGTGCAATATTTAACCTTTCTTCATGACTTGCACCAAAAACTGTCAGATATTGATGCGATTACAAGTCCGGGAGGGCTGACGGGTGGAAGCGAATCCTTGGCTGTTGTAACTCTGAAAGGCTATCCCGGAATTCCGCCCTTAGTTCTGAGCGAGTCATCCCAGGACTATCATTCCGATACTCTAGATCAGGAGGAAGCGGAGATGGTGTTCTAGTGCGGGAATCGGTTGCGGGCATTGAGAGGTGAACCTCTGGATACGGCGATGCCTGCTGAGATCCAGTGGTTGTGGTCCATATTCGTACAGCACCGTCATGGCTACCAGTTGCAAACATGAAGGGATCTGCAGCTTGGTTCCATGCTATTGAAGTCATATCACCGCCGACAATCTGGGCTCGAACGTGATGCAAAAGTGCACCAGATTCTCGATCCCAAATATGAATGTCGCCAGCTAAAACAGCGTGAGCAATTATCCACGGTAAAAAGCAGGACAACTAATGATCAACCTTTTCCTGCGCAGAGAACGAGCTGGTCGTCCTTGCCTCCAAAGTAGGAAGGACCCGCGAAGTCGACAGCAAATTTGGGCATATACGTGTGTCGTAGATTCAATCGTGCGATGCAATTCGGGTTCTTCAGGATCTCGACCTTCCATAATTGCGGTGGCGCCTATGGAAGGACTTTAAGCAGCATGGTATTATGCGCCGAACGACTGCTTACCTTGTTCTCATAACTAACTAAGACAAACTGATCGTTCCTGGATAGAGTGATGTCTCGGATGTCGTGGAGAACGGGAACGCGACTAAAAAGAGAATCAGAACTCGGTTGCGAATAAAAATACGCGAAACATTACTTCTCTAGCTCATTTCTTTCAAGATTATACACTATGTGAGGCGTAAATATTAGGAAGGTGCATAAATGACCATTATACTTATCTCACCTATTATTTGCTTCTCGTTTCTCGATTTGAACGGCTGCAAGCCATCAGCTGACTTGATAAGCGTTCCAACAGTGAAAATCCTTTGAGAATCCGAAGTTACCGCGACGTCATGCAGATGCATTCGGTCAAATTGGTACGTGTCGATGACCTAGAAAACGCTCAATGACGAAACCGTATCGGCAACTTGATAGAAAATCCTGACATTGCCGTTCATATCCTGAGACACGGGCGTCAGAATATTGTGTAACAACTGGATGTAGAATTACCTACCAATTTAATAATTTCGCTTTCCTCAACGGATAAGAAAGCTTCCCCTCCTGGGAGCCACGCAATCGATTTAACATGGCGATGTCGTTCAATGGTCCTTCTGCACACGCCGTCCTGTTATAAAGCGGCACAAAATCGGAAAAATAGGATTAATCAGGAAAAAATAGGATTTAAACGACGAAACAACTTCCGAACCTGTGTCCATATCTTGACAGCCCGAGGCAGCTTGGTTATAATTGTATTCCCATTTGGCGACCTTTTTCGCTGGGGATTGGAACATGGTCTCATTATTAATGCGCAGTACGTACCAAGCAACCTGCCCAACGAAACCGGTTGGATGCAACAGCACTCGATGTGAAGTAAACGGGTCCTTTGACAACCATCAGAGAATGCAGTGTCGACTTCAGACGTGTTCGACTCACTCCTACACGGAAAATGACGGAAGTTCTGTCCCAACTGTACAAATCAGCGCGTCAAAACGCACATCATATCCAAGCAAAACATGTCACTCACCTTGACGTTGCCAAAAACTGCCCATCTGGAGAGAACTAAGAGCTAATCAGTATCTGTAGAACACTGCAGACTCGCAGATGACATACTTGTATGTGTCTGACTAATGCTGCGTGAGCAGCAATATCCTGTGTGGGCATCATATTTCTCAGCTTTGGGACCAGCCCAGTAACTCGTGAACTTCTAGGCATAACAACTTGTTCTGTACGCAGTCCTAGAGGTAAGTCCTCGGTTGAGGGTGAAGCTTTTCGTGCAGCTGGCGTAACTCCGAACGCAGTAGTCCGATGCACCATGATGACGTTGCGAACGAGGTTCGCGAAGCGTGTTCTCGGTGCTGAAGGCGTCGAATCAATAGAATTAGACCTCTGAATCGTACCCTGGAAAATGGAGGAATCTGATGGATGAGCTGTTTCTGAAACAGAAAACCTAGTGCCGTCAGGATATGGAGAAGATCCAGGAGACATCTGTTCTGGACTGTTGGTTTGAACATCCTCTAACACATCCGCGTCTGATCTGTCTGTGACACTTTGAGTTGGCAGCCTCCTCGTCACTAGGAATCTGGCACGAGCTATTGTTGCCGAAACCCAATGGATGACCTTGCCACTCCAGATAATAGCTTTTCTCGACTTCACCGGAGCAACATTTGTCATCCATCGTACGCCTGGTATTGAAACAAATTGATCTGATGCATCATCCAGTACTTCTGAAAGCCATTTTTGTCCTTTGTGGTGACTAAAGACGATGCGCTCTGAGGCGAACCATGCTGACACCGCAGCTAAGCCGAAAGAGCTGAACGCAGAGAATACTGTAGTTATCGTTTTGGTTATATAGTGCTGTAAAATAGACAATCAGAATATATCTCGTAAAAATAGCTTCGTCAAAACAACTCACTTGCCCCGAAGAATAAGTGAACACGACGAGCCCAACAGAGAAACATGCAACCGATAACACAAGGAACATGAGGGGTGAACGCCTATGCATCCAATCTAGTTAATAATTCCGAGCTCTACTGGCGCAAATGGGAGCTAACCTAATCCACATTGACACCCACCACGGCACGAGGTGACGTGGTGAACGACTATGACACTTGACATTAGCAAATATTAGTTTGGACTTCAGGAAGAGACATACTACATGGCTTGCTTCCACGTAAGACCCAACAGACTATTTACAGCAGCGGCTGTATATAAAGATCAGAACTGCCAAGAATTATGGAATATCATAACTTGAAGCGAAACACATGCCTATACTAAACACTAGTGAGATGAACCAAAAGGCATTCACAGCATTCGCCGCCATACTGCTCGTATCAGCGTATGAAAATTGAAGAGTTGTGGCGGTTACGGCAGAAAAGAATGTGGCCACAGTCGACAGGTTCAGTAGATTGGCTGCACCATGTTTTTGCGCAAAACGAATCGTGGGAACACCTAGAAGACTTTGAAGGTCTGCAAAAATGACAAGTTCGACATAATGACAGGCCCACCAACTTCAATGAACAGTGAGAGAGACGTCGTAATACTGTCAATGTGTTCGCCCAGCTCGGAAGAAAGGTCATGGAGATATCGTTGCACTGCAGGGTATCTGAATTGACCTGAGTCGTTGCGTAAAATTGTATGATTTCTAGCAAAGAGAATTAGAATGAGCTTACCCGTATACTCATTTAAACAAGATGCCCAGTACTATACGTCCCAAAGCTCTAATTAAGAACTGGTGACCTGA
>QLOR01001859.1:0-14033 GCA_003313825.1 Sarcodon aspratus | reverse complement strand
GTGGTCCTGCTGAGGGCCGCTTTCGTTTGTGGGAGTCAGGAGATTGACGCAGGGTCGTTTGGCGCAGAGGAGCAGCAGCAGTAGTCCCTGATCTTGTACGTCCCATAGGCATTGTATAAACACGGAAGAAGAGGAGATTCGGACGAGGGGTTTTTGGGGACGAACAAGAGTTTTGTACAGAAAAGTTCGATATGACGCTGGTCAGCACTGACCGTCACGTGAGTTTGATTTCCGTTTTTGGCCTTGTTGAATTTGCATTGTATCGGAAGACTCGGCAACCGTGGCTTGATTCTGCTGAATAGCCTCATAATTAAACCAACCCCACAGACTTCGGTATCTGTTTTTTTTTTCATGAACATCCAACGCCGTCATATCTTGGAACGTTCAGTGATGTCGAAAGCAACCATGATACCTGATCTGACCGCAATGCAAGCTGGAGTTAATTGAAACAGCTTTTACACTTCCATCTGCGTCGTACGAGTAGCACAGCGTATGCCAACCCGGATCACTCTTGACCTCCTTCAGGTGGCCTGTTGTGCTCGACGGGAACACACAATGCAGAGCCCCACGAACCCAGCGTCACGCTGCATCAAATTTCTCGAAGACTTTAGACGTAAAAGTCACCCAGCCTCCCTCGCCGAGGTTGTATTTCTTGGCATAGTTCACGAACTACTCATCTGCGAGAACGAACCTTTACACTCGTGTTTTTTACGTGGACAGGGACACGAGGTGGATCGTCTTGTGTTAATGTCGTGAAGACGAAATCTCTGCATTGTGTGGACGTATACATGATGGAGCGGAAGAGTGGATGGAGTTCAAAGGTCCGCCTGTACATTCAACATGAATCAGGGGAGTGCTAAACATCTGACGAGGAAGGAAATTTCATTGATTGATATTCACAGCTTAAAACTATCAGAATGTTCGGATCGGATTGTTGCAGTTTTGTTTATAGCAAGACTGACATAAACACATTATTCCTGTTGCCTAGGTGCAATCAATTCAGAGCATCGTGTTCTGAACTCTGTAATGAACGACTCGACAAGGGAGCTCGCTACTGCACCGTCTCCCCAGGTGACAGATACACAGACACCGCCTTCAGGCCCTCCGACCACACCAAGTTTGATTGCAGCACCTCCAACCGGATCGCATAAGGCAAACGCCATCTTTTCAGTCTTCCATTTGTCTTCTGGTTCCACCTTCCAAAAGGCCCTCCCGAGGTTAGACAGCTCGAATCCAGCCCGACGTTTCTTCCCTCTCATGGCTTTGAAGAACGCGTTGTAGTTGCCAAACAAGAACTTGATGACGCCAACCTTCTCTTTGGATTTTTCGGCCTGGGACCGTAGAGTCGAGGCCAAAGCGGCAGCTTCTTTCCACGAGAATTCCGTCTGTGTTATCGGAGAGAACATCTCGTGTGCGGAAATTTGATTACACATGACGTCTGGGGGAGTGTGTGTCAACTGGTGCAGGGAGATAGGGATACATGATGCGATAGTCATATAGGGAGTGCAAGTATTAGAAGTTTCGTTGGTGACAAGGCCCGCTATAGTCGAAAGAGCGAGGGTGTGGAAAACGGAGGTTAATGTTGAGTTGTTTTTCCGTAGGCATAGTTCCAGGAATTGAGAAGAGTCATGGGCAGAGAAGTGGAAGATTCTGCAATTATTCCGCACCTGAGGTATTTTCACTACAGGATTTCCTGTCCACTAGTATGCACGTACTACAAGAACGAAGACGCGACGTTCAAGAACCCATCCCTGCGACGCGTTTTTAAAGCGGCTTCTCTCAGGCAGTTCTTTTCACATTAGTGGACGATTCATGTTCTTCGTATAACGTCAGTCACTTGTCCATGTATAATCCGGTACACTACAGCTGATGAACTAGTATATTTTAGCTTTCATCGATAAGTGTCCGCAACCTACCATCCATGTGTCGAGGGTTAAAACCAGGGTACAGGTGTGAATATCCCAGATCCGTATTGACTACTTTATGGCAGTGGTGATCATGATGCGCACCATCTCGAGTCTCGCCGACGGGAACCATTTTAGCGTTGATCCTCAGGTGCCGGCTAGCAGCTAACGGATGAGACTAGACAGAAATCCGGAGGAATGAAAGGTACTAACGGCCCTTGGATCAGCAAGAATGAGAAAATAGCGCGTTTCTTCATTAAAGTCGTGAGCTTTTGTGTTCAGCGTTCAAGTTCGTAGTGTTAAGTTATAGCCCTCACCGCTGGTTTCGTCTTTGTCGTGGAGAAAAATGCTCAGCTTTAGAATATTGTACCAGCATGCGTATAAACAGAGTTTGCGAAAGGCTACGGGGGTCATCAAGTTGATTCAAGAATGTCACTATTTTGGTTATGTAGGCGTGTGTGCAACCGTTGCGGGACTTGGACACAAATGCGACCCTCAAGTACAGTCAGACACAAGAGTCTGTGAAAGTCATATAATATAATATTCGAGGCTATAGGATAATCTATATAACTTTGGAAATGTCCATCTGTCAGTTTTGTCGAGACGGCGGCAATACATCAGAAAAGTCGAATATATAAACCTCGCTATCAGTCCCTAGAGCGATTTTCTTCTCATGACTCCCAGTTGAATAAATATTACTTCTCTTATCTGGTAGTAACCAAAGCAAACACCTCCCATCATGATCCATAATCCATTCATCCTGATACAGGCTTGGTCGAGACCTATCCTGATGTGATAATTCCTGTGATACGGGAATAAAAGCCATCGGTAGCGAGGCGAATTGATTGCGGCTTGGAGAAGCAGGGCAGATACGCCAGCAGTGTATATTAACATGGTCGTCAACGAAAACACTGTTTCCATCGAGAGTGAATCCAACCTGCAACGAATAAAAATGTTGGTGTAAAGGTGTGTATTCCATACAGGCAAGGCATTTTCCATTTTCCAGATCCCATAGAATGAGATACTTGTTCCATAGAGAAAGGAATCGACTGCAATCGGAAGATACTGCAATAGCATCTGTATTATGGTTTGTTATGTCCAAGGATTTGACCATAGGACGAGTATGGATGTTGAACATCCATACTGTGAACTTCCCCACTCGACATGCCGCAAACGTAGAGTTGGGCGAGAACACGACCGTCTTCTTGTAAAAATATGAGCTGGTAATGGCATCTGATGTGAGTAAACAAGTGCCCGTCGTCGCATCCCAAAATTTGACACAAGACTTGTATGTGGACACCACAACCTGTCCATCTGGTGAAAAGAAGAGGCCTTGCACCGGATCACATTCTCGATGAACAGATACTCCTTCGTGCTCATGTCCACTTGGCCTCCAGATCTTCGCGTAATTACCCTTTCGGGACGCTGAAGCAACGCAGCTTCCGTCGGGAGAAAATGCGGCAATATCTCCTTCATCATAGGGAATTGACGACACATTTATTTTCTTGGCCAAATCCAGTATGGTCCCTGTCTCTCCAGTATACATGATCCTATCCCCATCGGCGGAAAATCTAACCGAACTTATCGGGTGATCGGATGAAATGGTGTGAATAACATCGTAAGACTGTGAATCGTATACTTTCACATCCCAGGACCAGTGCCCGGATGCAAACTTGGAAGCAGCTACTAAGAAAGAAGCATGCGACGATGCGACAGCTGTCACCGTTCCTTCCACAGTGTCCCTGAGCGAGGATACCGACTCGGAAGCAGCTAAAATAGAGAGATCCGACCGTCCAACGTTTTCAACAGCTATCATCCGTCCAGTGTGTTCGCCAAGAATCTTTGAACATATTCCAGTTGACACCTCCCATACTCGGACTGTCCCGCCCTCCGATCCTGATATGACTTGATCCCCTCTTGCTGACCAACAGACAGCCCGCACCTCGCCTGGATGACCCTCCACCAAAATCCACTGGCAGCAACCGGAAGACATGGACCAGACTCGAGCTGTTCCATCATCACTGCCAGACGCGACCATCGTCCCACAAGGCGAGAATGCAACCGAGTTGATATCATCTGTGTGACCTTCAAACGTTCGGACGAGATCGCCTGTCTGCGGATCAAAGACACAGACTTCCCTGCAATGATTCTCAGACACAATGAGACTGTCGTCTGGTGAGAAAGTACACGGCCATCCACATTCGTCAATTGTAGCTCGCCTCACTCCCGTCATGGTATCATATATTTGCAAGGTCCGTTCCCCACTAACGGCAATTAGAGCACCGCTAGGTGAAAACACAATGCCGTTTATTTGGTTGTCCGTTGAAATTGTTCGGACATACGCTGGCCAGGTCGTATCTACTGCGTTCAGCAGTCTAGCCTCTGTCTCTAACTCTTTTTCGTAGAGTCCTCGTATAACGGAAGATGCAGGTGTCCAAGGCAATGCCGAATGGTATACGTGCATCGCAGACTGTTCCATGATATCAAAGAATTGTAGAATGTATCTTTCGCAATCGTTAATCAGATCGAGCAAACTTGAAGCAAGACACGCTGCCTAAAATGATGAAAACTTTATCAGCTGAATAGTCGTAACCATATAAAAATGCTTACATCCGATAGCCACAATCTCACATCATGAAGGGCATAAACAGAGACCTGAAGGTTGCTCTCGATGCTCAACACCTCCAGCCACGATAGGAAGCGCTTCTGCAACCAATCGTTGATCAAGGAAATGATACCGTGGATATCGTCGCAAGTCTTGACGCCCGATGACCAGAGGTGCTTGGCCCAGGAAGAACACGCATATGTCAGTGGAGCCCCAATGTGTTGCCTGCGTCGTTCAGAAAGATCCTTGATATCTTTGTTTAAAGAATACCGAGGTAAGTTGCAGATGTTCTTCGTCAAAGTGGTGTTCATCAGCTCCAAACACCGAATGCCAAGCTTTAGATGCTGAGCGTGGGCGTCGATGTGGTATCTTGGATCGCGACATCGTTTTGGATCGGTGATAAAATCCGCAAAAGACTTGTGATATATTCTGATCTCTTCTGAATCGGATTCCGGCACGATGAGAACGGAATGTAAACAGGAAAGTTTGCCGCGTATCTCCTGTGATGTCATTTTCAATATCTTTGCAAGACTCGTATGCGAAAGAGGGGTGAGCGCGAGCACGATAGACCCGACTACAAGATGCAGCTGATCGAAGAATCGATCAACGTCCGTATTGACGTCAAAGAAACTAGCCTTGAGAATTTGGTGATACATCTGGTCGATCCCCGACATCCCTTCATAGATCGTGCTGTGAGGCATATCAAGGATCCGCTTGAGTTGGTCCTGGGGTAAAGCGTGCCGATCACTAACAAATTTGATGATGACGGAAGCGATGATAAAGATACCATCACATCTGTTCAAAATCAGAGCAACGTCTTTGTCAGAAGGCCATGGACCACCACTAATGCAGCGCCTTCTTCTTTGAGCGATTCCATCTAGCTCAGTCTTCACGTATGATTTAATGTCCGAGTGTACCGTGGCGGATTCTACTTTGTGCAATGGGAATTCCTTGGGCTGTAATTGCTCGAAACCATATCGAATGCGATCTTCTGGTCTCCCGGTGATGAAGAATTTGACAGTTGGAATCTCGTTCGCGTGTTCAGCCAATGCTGAAAGGAACGCGGAATCAGGTTCATTATCTTCGCATTCATCGAGCGCGTCTACGATGATTGTGCAAGATATTTTAGTCCTTTTGAGCGGTTGTACCAGGAGCTTCTCAAGTTGGAAGGTTGGTGCATCATTGCCTACATTGGGATCCGAGTAGACAATATTTGCGAGGACAGTCTTGAACTCCGGGAATCGATCTGCGAGGTGGTGTGCCAGAGTCGGAAATATCAGTTTGGGGTTTCGTCTATCGGGGAAATCGCGTGAGCAAAAGAAACTAGCTCCAAGGCGACCCTTTTTCGCAGATCGCTCCGCAATTGTTTGCGAAATCGTCGATTTTTCACATCCTGCAGTTCCCCACAACCAATATACAAACTTGTCCGTCTCATCTGCTTCCCACCTCTCAATTGCATCTAGCACTTCTTTCCGTGTGTCACGCGAACATGTTCTATGCGGTTTAGAACTATACCCAGCCTCCGTGGAACGGGGTAACTTGTCAAGCCATGCTATTCGAAGCCATCAGATACGAGAAGACTAACGAATATGGACATATATACCAGTTTCCTGTCGAACACAGAACTTCAACGATAGACTTATCAGTACAAGAATGGCAGACGTACGTTTAGAGCATGTAGATGAATATTTTGATTGAACTGATGTCCTGCAACATCTGTAAAGGTACTGCTACTTGCGTCAACATTTGAGGCTCCTGAAAAGGGTCCAAAATTTGCGGTAGTCGTTGCATCTTGCCTATGGGCATCGTCCAAATTTGCAGTGCTTGATGGTGGCTGATAGTACGGCTGTTGGACAGCTACCTCGTGGTGGCGAAGATGCGGGCTCATGAGTGTCGTCCTACCAGCTATCAACAAGACATGGAAAGGTCTGACAGGTTGGGGAGACTATAAATCGAAGTGAGACTTACCAGATGGAAGTAGATAACAAGATGTACTAGTAGACGCCGGACACGCCAGCCTGTACCTTGCTACCGGATCATTCTAGGAGAATGTATATAATCAGCACAATTCAACAGTGTAAGTTTCCGCCACTGACTTTGAAAAGGACGGCGAACTCTAGGATACGAATATATCTGTTTGGTTAGTTCCAGTTCAATGGCGGTCTACGCTTCTTCTGCGCCCATGTTCGCACTTTGTTTCTTACTGGGTTGGCTCAAACCTCGAGACTTGATATCACCAGTGGCACCTCACTGGGCATGATGGGAGCTTAACTTGAAGAACGCTGCAGGCTATGATAATGAGTGGTAGTAAATCATAGAGCTGGGATTCTGAGTCCAACGGCGAATGCTGTCAACAATGACATAATAATGGCCACGTGGAGTGCTGATAATCGATAATCGATAATCCTTCATCAATCAATACATATATTAAGCAGATGCCGTCGTATAAGAAATCTGTTATGTTTTTTTTCTTATCATTCCGTATTTGGACATTTTCTGTTATTGTCACTACCTTTCGTTTTCAAGTCGTTGTTATCATCTGCGCAAACTTTAATTTCATCCGCTCCAACTTTGATCGCTGTCGCAATTGTATTCGTTCGGCTTCTTCTACTATCCGCCCAAACTTTAATTTGATTTATGAACGTTCCCGACCAGAGCAACTGTTGACGTCGTTGCTCTTCCTGTTATGTTGTTGTCGTTGGTATTCTGTTATGTACGTTTTATCAATCCGTACTTGGACGCATTGCTGTTACTCTGACTTCCTTTCATTTTCAAGTTGTCATCGTCATCTGCCAAACTTTATTTTCATCCGCTCCAACTTCGATCATTGTCGCAATTGTATTCTTTCCGCTTCTTCCACTACCCGCCGAAACTTTAATTTCACACGCATCAATGTTCATGACAGCAGTAACTGTCGTCGTCGTTGGTCTTTCTGTGATATTGTCATTGTTGTCATTCTGTTAAGTATGTCGCACTGAACATTCTGCTCGGAATGTCATATTCACTTTCCTACAACAAAGTTTCTCTCACACTTGCATTCAAAGTACGTCACAGTCAATGTCCCGCACTCAATGTTGGTTTCGTGGTTGGACGACGAAATGAATTTGATCATTTCTGCACAGCCGTCATTCCGCGCCGGTTTCAATAATACCGCAGTATCATACTCAACGTCCCGCGTTCAACGTCATCTTCGTTCTCTGCTCTTTCCTTTTCGTCCTCTATGTCTTCACCGTCCTCGACTCTTATCTTTGGCTTCTTCGGATTGACTGACGGTGTCCGAGTACAACATCATGAAGCGGGGATTATGGTCAACACATACTACACTACTTATCAAACGACGGTCGCATGCATCAACGACGACGACGGTATGAATGCAGAAGTTCGCGTCTACAGTCCTCCGACGGCAGCTCTTCTTCCGCAATACACCATTGCATTTATCTACGCAAAACTTTATGTTCCTGCTCACGGCCATATTTTGTTGGAAGCAATTCATTGTTATCCATTTCCTGGAGATCCAAATGACGACGACTACGAATCTCATTTCCCAGACGTCATTCCATCCGTTGTCGTGCTTTACGGGAGCATTCCGTCCTCATTTACGAGTCACTCTAATGGATCTCGGTCATTTCCTCTTAATGTGTCAGAATACGTCCGCGACGGACTTCGAGCATCGCAGACTATTACGTGGGCAACAATTCGTCTCTATCCACTTTCAAACAATATCAACCTAACATTTCATTGTGCAGTTGTGTGTTTCCTGCTTATAACGCACGTTGGAAAAAGACACAACCCCCTGGACCGAATACGTCAGTGCAAGTGGTCGCTACTTGCTCAGGACGATCTACGACGGATGGATCGCTAGAGGTACATGTTCAAAACATCATGTTCAACAACACGCCTCTTTCTCCCACCGCGTCACAATCAACCTCTCCACCTACAAAACGTCGAAAATATGCTGTGAGAGACAAGAAAACACCCGCATCCGACATATCAGCTTCAGCACTTCTTTCTTCATCCTCACTACGAGACGTGATTGGGATTGAAGACAAGACTGAAGACAACGACGGTTCTACAACAAACACTCAATCGACTGGGCAAACACAGCCTAATAGGGAGGCGCAACCTATTTTGCAACTTGCTGCGGAGACACAAGAGGTCTGTGGAAAGCGTAGTCGGAGAAAATGAAAAGAGAAATAAGTAGCGAATTATAGTTATTCCGGTTTTCTTTCTTCTGTACGATATATATGACGCTCGAATCAAAGTCCACTTTTTCGTCCTTTACTCCTGTTTATCATGTTCATCGTCGACCTTTTCCGACAGTGTATGAGCAGGATTTGGAAGACGTGCAAAATCGAAGCTATCCGTTTTACTGCGTCTGTTTGCGCGTACTTCTTGAACTGTACCTCCATTCATCTCCATCTGTTAGTTGTTTCTTTCACACTTTCCACAGTACATATCGTGCAAACGTACTTTCGACTTTCTATCGACCATCAACGGTATGGTGATGACCATATCTCTCTCCAACCCACTCTTTCCACTGTTTTCTTCTACGAAGTTCCGTGCTCTTTTATTTCATGCCAAACGTCGTTCATCTCATACGTCCAACAGTTTCCACCTTTACCACCCAATGCATGGACACAGCTAAATGCCAACATTCACCTTCAATCGGATTCTGACATAGGAGAACCACCTCCTCTTGAACTTCCTACTCCACCTCCTGCGTACTAATTTAGTTGGAAAAAAATAACAACGTCAAATTCGTGATCATTATTGCTGGCTGCCCTGAATTCAATTGAGATCAATACATCAATACATATATTAAGCCGATGCCGTCGTATAAGATCACTTTTTAAAAAAAAAAACCCACATTGACTGAATAGTAATTTACATTCATCCGTTCTTCTGCACTTACCACCAAAAAAATTTGCTTCATTTGCGTTATAACGAACACTTTGCTTTCTTCTTTCTCCAAGTCCGTTTCTGCTACATCATTGTATTTGCCTGGTGTTGTGCACAAGTACGCATTGTAAATATAACATATCTCTCTCATAAGTTCTCATCAACATTCGAACCAAAGATGACTTCGAACAACCACTCCGAATGGCAGATTGGTTTTATTACCACACCCACCTTACAATGGGGTCCACGTTCATGTACAACCTGTCAGACCATATTGCTCACTGGAGAGAAGAGCGGATTCTGTTGTGGACCAAATGGAAACCGATTTCGTGCGGTTCCAGCGTTGCCTCCTCTCCCTGTCGAATATCATGAATTCATTCATGATTCACATATATCACATCTATCCCGAAAACTGAATCTTATCTTCTCTTTTGCGTCGATGGAATCGTCTCATGCCTTTCCCACATCTGGTCATCCAAGCTTCTTAGCAATCGCTGGGAAAACCTATCACCGGATTCGTTCAAATGCAAACGACGAATCAGCCATTCGATGGATGTTATATGACGGATTTGAAAACTCTGCTATACCACATCGAAATCAAGCACAACAACTTCCTGCGCTATGGATATACGCTCTCTCATCTGCCTTATCTCGAATAAATCCTCTTACAACGCAGTTGTTGTCCATGCATCAGTTACAAAGTCAAACGCCTTATCCCACTGCATGTCTTATTATACAAGACTCTGGATGTGAAGAAATCGCCGCAGTCATGCGTTATAATGACAGCATCCAATCCGAAATCCGACCTCAATCTCTGATCATTTCGAACAAAGACACCCGTCCACAATACATTCCAACAATCAGCCGTTTCTGGGAGCCGTTAGTATATCCACTTCTGTTTCCAGCTGGAACGTTGGGATGGGGTGTATATCCCATTCAAGATCCAAATACAGAATTATCAAACGTCCACGACAGCGACAAGCCAACTACGCAAATATGGTTCTACAGAGCACGTTTATTACGAGAAGAACGATTCGCTATCTTTGGACGTCTAACAAATGAGTACATTGTAGATATGTTTTCGCGCGATCTTGACTGCCGTCTGCAGTACATCAGATCAAACCAATTGCGACTACGAGCTGAAGAAGAAGACTCTGCCCTGATGGGCCTTGAGAACGTTTCCGAATCTGACAACATCTACCTTCCTGCATCTTTCCTTGGCTCATGGCGTTGGGCATCAAATCAAATCACCGACTCATTAACAATTGCAGCAACATATGGACCTCTGACGTTTTTCATCACTTTCACGTGCAACGCAGAATGGCCCGAGATCACAAGTCGTCTACGTTCAGGTCAAACATATGCAGATGTTCCCGTAGTGGTCTGCAGAGTATTCAAGCAAAAGATGTCGAAACTATTCCATTCGTTTCGAACGATGTTCCCAAACGCTGGCCCACTCCTATACATTATCTACTCAGTCGAATTTCAAAAGCGCGGTCTTCCACATGCACATATCCTTCTAAAATATGCAAAAGATTGCCTCCATCCTGACGACATTGACGCTGTTATCTCTGCTGGAATTCCGGACAATTCAGACGACGCTGCGTTGGTGCGAAAATTCATGCTACACAATGATCATGGAACGTCTCCTATCATTAGCAACGAAATCCCCACTCAAAGTCATCCTCTGCGTTACTGTGAACAATGGAAACACGGTGCACGTATCTGTTGCTTTGGATATCCAAAACCTCTTCGACAACAAACTGAAATAACTGCCGATGGATATGTTCTGTACAAGAGACCCCATTCAGGCGACGAACGTGTCGTTCCACATTGCCTAGCACTGCTGAAAAAGTTCAAGTGTCACATGAACTTCGAAATTGGAGGAGCAGGACCATTATTCCAATATCTATTCAAGTACATCCACAAAGGTATGCTGTCGAGTACGACAGAAATAACATATTAACAACTTCACGTAGGACCAGATTATGGTCGATTTCGCATTCAGATGAACGACAGCGAACGACGTGAAGTAGACGAAATTGAGGACTTCTGGAATGCACGCTACTTATCAGCAACCGAAGGAACTTGGCGAATTCTTGGTTTCCACATCACGCAAAAAACGCCCGCCGTCACCCCTCTTCCCATTCATCTTCCAAGTTCCATTCGTCACAATCAATATCACTGACGACTCACGTCCCCCACACAATCAAAACTATTGCACTATTTTGCATGTCCTCATGGAACATTCACTGTCAACAACGCCGAACGCTCCTTTGAAAGTTTACTCTACATCGAGTACTTTTCTTTCTTTCGTCTGCAAGCATACGACCTTGCAAACGATGGCCGACAAAACTTCTTTCGAGAAAGACAGACAACAGGCAACAGCCAAGCAATGCACGTCGTTCAACGCCTCCCTCACAATCATCACCTCGCACGTCTCCAACCAATCCATCTATCTCGCAGAGAGATATTCTACATTCGAGCTTTACTGCAAAATCGACCTGCTCTATCCTTCGATGATCTACGAACCATCAACAACGTCACCTATCCAAGTTATCAAGAAGCCTGCATTGCTCTTGGCATATTTGCAAACGAAAGTGAAGCCGAATATTCTATCCTGGAAGCCGTCACCAATCTATCCACACCACGCCAACTGAGATTTCTTTTCATTCATTTGTTAACAAACGACTGCGTCCATACCCCTGTTCAAATCTGGACACGATTTGAACCTCACTTCACTGCGGATTACAGACTGCAGAACAACGACAATTCCACTCTTGCGTCGACTCTCACATTAAATGAACTCGGAACATGCTTAGAAGAATTCGGAAAAACCCTATCCGATTTCGGTCTACCACAGCCATCAATATTAGGACAAGAAACCATACACGAAATCAACCGCTGGTCATCACAAGCACCTCACTTGCTACAGACCTCCGTCGAACGTGCAAATACATTCAACACAGAACAAACCGACATTTGCAATGAGATCGTTTACTCACTAACAAATGAACTCCCACTTACGATGTTCATCGACGGAAAAGCAGGTCAAGGGAAGACATTTTTAGTCAACGTCCTCTGCGATTGGGTTAGAGGACAGGGTCATATTGTGCTACCGACAGCAACGTCAGCTTTTGCAGCACAATTATACCCAGGTGGCAGGACAATGCATTCAACGTTCAAAGTGAGTCAGATTCGTCACCACTTACAGACATCTCTTCCAATATTCATACTAGGTGCCTGTAAACGAAAACAATGAACTGCTAACGTCAAAAGTTAAAGACAATGACGGTCGAGCGCACTTAATCCGCACCGCAAAACTCATCATTTGGGACGAAGCTCCAATGGCAAACCGTGCTGTATTAGCATGCGTTGAAGAAGTCTGCCGCAAAGTGATGAAAAACGACCTACCTTTTGGAGGGAAAGTCGTCGTCCTCCTAGGCGACTTTCGACAGACATGTCCTGTAATCAAAGGCAGCACCAAAGCACAAGTCGTTGCTGCATCCATTCGATCGTCACCTTTACATCAGGAAAAACCTCCCGTGCAAACTGACGCACATTCACATGCATTCGCGCACATTCACGCGTATTCCCGCAAATATGCTATATTCTATATATTCTCCGCTTAGGAAGGTCCCCCAAATAATATGCATAGATATCCGTAAACTTTCCGCAAATTTGCACATTTCTATTTCTTAACTTTTCAGATTTGCACTCAATTTACAGTTTCACACCGAGATAACATTAATTTTCTGTGAATTGAATCTAGTATACGAGCAAAACATCGGTAAACTAGTAGACTAATCACAGATGCTGAACTTCGACCCAAGGTTCGTGTTAATATACACCCCATGAAGCTCGAGTGAGGGTCAGGAGAGGCGATGTACGTCTTCTGCTGTGTGAAGGCGACCTCGTTGGGATCTCTGAAGATACGTGTGTCATTTAGTATGCGTTATTTTCAAGACATGTGAAAACTCGCACCGGTGGATAGTAGGATGACACATGGACGATGAGTGGATTGTCTGGGGGGCGATTTTTAGTGGAGAATATGCGGGACGACGCGTGCGCATCCAATGCTAAAGCACCAAGGCCGTAGACTGTCTCTGTCAGGAACGCAACCGGTTGTTTGAGGTGGTTGAGATGGTGTGAAGCAATCTTCAACGCATTGAGCGTTTCTGCTGAACTGATCTCCGGTTGTTCAGATGTCGCGAGAGTGGAGGAGCCTCTCCGATTGATGATGTAAAATCGATGATGTAACTTCACTTGTCGCACAACGAGTCTGAGATTGGGTATGCCGTCGCTGAATGCCATTCGAGTTTTCAGCCTTGGTTTCTGTAACAAAACTTCAGTTCTTCAAATGACTCAGTCGAGTTCTGCTTTGGAGGATTAATCCCAGTGGAGGAAAATTGAGGATTATCGAGGCTTCTTCCTCTTGTGTTCGGAAACGAGCAGATTTTGGTCTTGTTCGTGCAGGGTTACACTCCTATGGAGAGTTGTCTAGCGGCACGTGGTCCAAATGGCACAGTGCAGATTTTTATGGCGCTGTTAGTTCGTTTGAGAGCATACCTGTCCAAGAAGTTTTGTTAGGGTTTGTGCGTCAGAATTGAGTGCGGTACCATAAG
>QLOR01001854.1:0-21508 GCA_003313825.1 Sarcodon aspratus | reverse complement strand
ACAAAGTTCAATCCGCAAGAGAGAACTTATCGGAGTACGATTCTCGTGACGATGGGGATGGCCTCTGCACCAACCGTAGACTCATCGTTGCCCGCGATTAAATCCGAGGAACATACGCCGCGTCCGAGCAGGTTCTTGTTGAACTCCTCTGATGGAGTGGACGCCTCACGGTCGATGCCTGAGGAGTTGTCTGCATCTACGTCTACTCTTTCACCTCGGAAGGAGAGAGTCGCTTCAATATCTGGGCAGTCTCGTGACGCCTTGCGGTCGCCGTCATCTATGTTCACACTACGTGGGGAAGTTCGTCATCCAACCGACCTTCTCGTGGCAGAGATTGTTGTAGACTCGAAACTCTATCCCGAAGGATACGATGTTAAACTGAAATCACGCATTCGGCAAAATAACAAGTACATTGCGCTTCCTAGCCCTGGAGATAATGCTGAAGCTGAGACAGTGTTGCCTTTGACGTCTACAATCCATACTATGCCGTCGTCACCGCTACACTCATCAGGATTAAATGCAGACAGGCCACCGAGACATCTTTTACGCTTGACATTGCCTACCGCCCAGTATCAGAGCTCGACCTTACAGGATCCTCTTACAGGAGAAATCCGGAGTCCCCCACAAAAGCCTCAGTGGCTTGCGGATTTACAAGAAAAGGGAGGCGCGATTGTAGATTTGGAGATTGCGCCAGCTGCTGTTAAAGAAGATTCTGGGCGTATCGGTGTGAACGGCATTCAGTTGGCGGTCATTAACGAAAAGGAGTCGCTAACAACTCTAGGACGAGACGAGTTACAAGATGATCGCGTCTCAAAGGCGGATATTCTCACTAGGTATTGTGGTCAACTTTCGTGACTTGGTTTTGTTGCCCATTTTATTTGTCTTTATAGAAGTTCAGGGGAAGCAGAATTAAGTACCGACTTCCGGACACCGGTGGCAGTCGCAGAACATTTGCTTGATCCATCTGCGCTCATTGCAATGATACCCCCCGAGAGCGAGTCCAAGGAAAACGAGCTTCTGACCATTGAAACAGAAGCAAACCAAGAATCCATAGGAAATGTGAGTTTATTCGTCATTTCTGTCTGTCTGAGTTCTAAATGTGCTTCTTTTGATAGATTACTCCCGGAGCCCCTTCCTCTGAGGTACAAACGCCCGTTGTTCGGGGAGGGGGGATTCTAGGGTTCTTCAACTCGTACCCAAACCCTCTTTCTCACTTCTCAACGAGGGCAAGTACGCCACGTACTGCGTCCTCGTCGGATTTGTCTAGCATTGCCAAAGAACCGCCTGGAGGGTTTATGGATTCTGTTCACGTCGCGCAATCGCTAAAAGCGATGAAGACGAGAAACATCTACCCTTTGAGGGTTGTTGTCATTGTCGCGTTGATTTCGTTCCTTGTTGGATCGCTATTACGTTCGTTGCTCTCACCTTCGGACTTCATATATCTTGTGAGAGATATGCATGAAGTTGAGGGCCTTGAGAGTGGGTGGAGGGAGATAAAAAGGCTGGTGGAAGTGAAGTATATTGTTGGTGGATGGGATCTTCAGCTCGCAGTTGTTAAACGGCATTAGGGTTATCAGACAGACGCTATTATAAGCCTAGTAGTACATTATAATGATTTGAATAATCTTTTCTCAAACATATGGGAGAAACCCCGGCAAGTTGCGAAGTAACGCGAGAGAAACGTGGCTGTCGAGGCTTCACAACTCTTCCCGTCAGGCTCTGGCGCTCGCCAAAAAACTCGCTCGCTGTTGTCCCCCGCTGTATTTCCAAGCCAACTCCAGTCTAGAATTGGTCGTTTGTTTCTGCGGTCTATTACACCTGCGTCCCACCTTATAGTATCTCCGCTCTTCGATTCCCCCTCCGAAGCCCATTTTATCGGAACCTGCTTACTGTCAATCTTGCATCCGACACACTCTACTCGTTTCTTGTTATCTTCGTTCTCGTTTCTGTCTCGCTTGTAAGCCTTCCAGCGTGGATTGCCTCGGCTGGTAACACACCTTCGTCTTATTTTGGACTCTTATCTCTCACATCAAATGGCTTCCGGTGCCCCACCCGGTTCTGCCATTCAGAGCTCTGACAACGACTCAACATCTACACCCTTATCATGGGAAGGTGACAAGATGTGCGTCGTGTTAGATCTCACCGTCATGCGCTGACCTCGTCAACATCGCCATTTCCTCTATAACAGGTTTCACATATACATTCATGACTATTGCAACAAGCGTGGTTACACTAAGACGGCGCGCGAACTTCTTATTGAGGCTGATATTCCCCAAGATTCGCAGCCCCCCATTAACGCTAAACAAGGCCTCTTGTTCGAGTGGTGGTCGGTATTTTGGACACTTTTTACGGCGAAGAACAATGGGCAGGGACCAGACGAGGCTTTACTATATACACAGGTGCGTTTCGGTCCAAATCTAGGTGCTCGCCACGCAGAATGCCTTTGCCACAGCACCAAGCGAATCAAAACGCCCTACGGCAGCAGACCCGTAATCAGCCACAACAGCCGATAAACAGAATTATGAATGGTATGGCAAGGCAACCTGGTTCTATACCTCCCAATGGTCAGTTACCCAACGGTATTGGCCCAGCAGGTATGACAGCCGGTGGTCAAGTTGCATTGCCCAATGGTGTTCAAGGTCATATGGGCTTCTCTATGTCCAATCCATCCGGCCACGCTCCAAACGGTTTGTCTTCTGGAGGTCCTCCTCAGCAACAAAACATGCAGCAGATGATGCCTGGACAGAGGCCAATCGGTGTGTACCTCTCGTTTTGAGTTTCATGTTTCTAATGGTAAATGACTGTCTACTTAGGAGGTGGTGGTCCTGCTGGCCAGCAGAATCAGCCAGGGATGGGACAAATGGGCCCCGGTCAACATGCTGCGCAAATGGGTCGCGGCATGTTGCCACCAAATGGGCCTCCAAACATGGGAAACCCAATGGGCTCGACACAACAGGCTCATTCTCCTGGGTTTCAGCAGATGGGAAGACCATCGAGTCGCCCTGGTACACCGGGAAGTCAGAACATGATGACCCATCCCAGTCCTTCCATGGCCTCTCGAGTACCTCCAAATGGTATGGGACTACAAGAAGCACAGGCGGAGTTTTCGAGGATTCCCGCCGCACTCTTAGCTCAACTCAGACAGGAAGTTGGTGTGGGAGATAAGGACGTCGCCTCTCTTACGCCAGATGACAAGGTGATCATTCCCTTTTTTCGAGCATCATTGATGACTAATATTTGGCGAATCGTATAGTCAAGGATCCTTACATTATTCCGTCAGAAGAATCGGACATCGAAGCCAAATCAACAGGGGTCGAATGTTGCGGGACCTTCGTCTACGCCGTCCATGCAGTCAGCAAATTTACGTAACCCTCCTCAAGGGCGAGCGACTAAGAGGAATAGCACATCGCCTGGTGGAGAGGTGAGATTACCATTCTACCTTTGCAAAGCATTTGTCCCTCATCCAGAATTAGCAAGAGTCTACCAACCGAACAGAGGGTTCACCTCCGGAGAAAAAAAGAATGCGGCCTTCTCCTAGTGGCGGCGAACATCCGCTCCCACCGGGACAGCCTCAACAGCAGACCCAACCACCACTTCAGCAACCACAGCAACCACCTATGACACCCATGGCACCGTTCAGCCATCAGCAGGGCGGACCTGGATCTCAGCAAATGGGTGGTATGATGCGCATGGTGGGTGCACCTATGAACTTCGCTCACCAACAACAGGGCGGAGTGACTATGAATCCGGGGTTGATGCAAGGGATGGGTAGCCCCGGAATGATGAACCATTCGGTGCCAAACTTGATTAACAATCAACTCACACCCCAAGTTTGTACTACCAGTTTCCGCGAGACATTCATTGACTTACATACAGCTCTCCAACAAGATACAGACTTATCGTCAAACAATGCATAATATACACGAGACTCGTATTCCACGCGGAGCATTGGGACCGTCGATACCTGGCAACGCAGCTTCGCCACAATCTAATTCTCAACAGCAGCAGCAAGGTGGAGGCGGCCCTCCCCAGTTTGGTCCTGGAAGTATGAATCCTGGTGTGTCGAATAAACCGGTTGGAAGCATGCTACCTCCACCGTCACCTGGGATGAATAAGGCTCAGCAACCAAACGTTGTAAAAGACGGATCTGTTAATTCTGATGCAAATAATCGACCGGAGAGTTCGCCGCAGACACATCCTATGGGCCAGCCCGGAGGACAGAGTCAGGGAGGTCTACCTCAACAGCAACAGCCGCCACAGCCACAATCTCAGCAGCAATCCCAGCCTACTAACCAACAATCGACTGGCCCCGGTACTGCTCCACAAACACCAGTTTCAAATCCAGGTACTGGAATGTCAGCAGAGCCGCCTTCCGGGATTCTCGGAAACAACTCGCAACAAACAGGTAACGCGGCCGACAATCTGTTTGGGCCTGATTTCCTTCGGGATATGGTCTTTGAACCGACATTCTTGGGGACAGAAGGCGCGGATATTAATTTTGAGAGGGATTTTGGACAATGGTTTAATCCCGATGAAATGCAGTTGGACTTGAAGTGAACGTATAATATGTGCGTGTACATTAGAGGATCGTCCTGCGAGACAGCTTTGACGCGCGGTCGGTTGCTTGATAGAGTTTCCCGAAGTACGAATTCTGTATGCGTATTTGTTTGTTATCTCTACTTTTTTACCCGTAGTCTTTTCCCTCCTCCCTGTCTTCATTTGCCCTTTTGCGGCACTCTCTCTACCCCATTCCTCCCTCTACCGTCAACACTTCGCCCCCCCTCGGTATTTTGGACGATAGTGTAATTCAAAACAGGACGCCCGTCCACACTCCTTGTCTATTCATCACGTCTTGTTCTTATCTTATCATTTTTTTCTTTCTTTCCTCTACCTTATGGTCTGCCCTGTTTGTTTTGACATGCGTGCATGCTTGCTGATTGCTTTATTTTTTTTTTCCTCTTTTCCTTACCATGTACAAGCGCTTCTACCTTTGTGTAAATTGTTTTTCTTTGCACTTCTCTATCTTTTCCTCATATCTTCTAGTTGTATATACCTTGTGTGTGGATCAAGGCCTAAGTCAGCTTGTATTTATCCATCTCAACCTACTTGTTCTCTCTCTTAGAAAAATGAACTTTTGCGGAATCCGTTGATGCCTACAAGTGCTTCAAACGTACTTACCATTCATGAAAATCGGAAATGCATGCAGAATGAAGAATGCAAATTCAGGATAACGCTGGTAGGTAATTAAAAGTTTATTTGATAAGAGAAGTGAAGTAGAGTTCAAAACCTTCACATGACGGTATACTGAAAACACATGGGTATCGAGCTGGTGAAAAAAAACGGAATCCCGGTCCCGCGCCGTATGATATAATAAGGTAATCGAGACAGAAATTAATGATACTTCCGCCGATGGGAAGTACTTGACACGAGCGACTGTATATAAGAGATCCAAAGCAATTTGAGCAGGTTGGGATGCGCGTTTGTGGAGCTGTTGGCGTGTTAAGTGGATAATAACAGATTCCTCAAGTCCGGTGATGGTGTTGCGAACACAGATTCGGATTCGGCCAATCTGAACTCGCATTAGGTCCCTCAGAAGCAGGAACTTGAACGTGCACCTACTTTTTTTTTTTGGTTTTTTTGGGGAGGGGTCTGTAAACGTAAGAGGATTCGAGTTGTCAGGAGCGAGATCCTGGTAATTTGAAGAGCACAGTGTGATGGTTCACAAGTTGTAGTCATCGTGACTTTCTTGGGCTCGAGGTCTGCGTGAGTAAGTTGGATCTAGGTCAAAAGGCGAAATATTTTGGGATAACACACTCAGAACTGAAGATTCCGTCTGATAACCCGTTTTATTGGCGACATATTTCAACAGCGAATGCATATAGTGCCTCCTCGCTTCGTCTGTGAAACCAAAGAGAAGGAAGAAGACGATTGCAGAAAGCACGCAGATCCAGCGAGTGATTTCAACTGACAAGCTCTCTGCCCGCCAGGATACTAGAAATCGATGCTACTCGAACGTCAACGTCATCAAGCTGATGACGGCGAGTGTTTTCTTTTTGTTAAATGGTTTTACTATGATTGACGTATAAGCAATATAGGTGTCGCTCTGTCGTTGACTGACAAGAGAGGTAATCCAAGTACTGGCTGGTCAACCACAAGTTGAACACACCCGCATGCAACGGATACGCGTGAGTTTTGCGGTTCCCAGCTTGTACAACTGAAACTCATTTTTGACCATCCCCGACACTCATCCAATTTCAGAGACCTATTTGGAGTTTTGAATGAAAAACTTCAGTACAGCTGGACGCTGCAGAGTCGTACGCTTTGCTCTCTTCCCTTGTTTTTATCTCCACATTACATGTAAGAAAACACGTGACAATAGAACGATTTAGTTGACGGTTCTCATCATCCATTCCACTTCGCATTTTTCACGAAGCAATTGACAACGCGAGACCCCTGCCGTCAAAGTGCGATACTTACCCACTTGAAGGATTGCCCAGTCCGATGACCAGAGACGAGGAAAAATCAAAATCAAGATACTCCTGGCTTTACGCGCGACGGAGGCACTGAAGTGGCGTCGTCAGAATCCAACCAACGAGTCTGCTGTTTCCTGCCCGTTTTGTTCGGGATTCCGTTGATCTTCTGTGGCTTTTCCTTCTTCCCACCCATCTCCGACGAACGGACCTGCTGTATCCATTTGCAAGACGGAGGGATACGAATGAGTCGATGATGTGGATGGTCCTTGTCTCTGTAAGCACATCCTGCTACTATAGGATTGTTCTAAACTGACTTCTGCTTTCCACGTCGTCGCAAATTCAATTCTGTCATACAGTTTGTAGCGTATATCGTACAATCACAGCGATACGACATTTACGAAAATTTTGGATGCCGTATCCTGATAATCAACACTACTTTTAGGTGCCATGTGTCGCTTCCTGCATGGAGACTGGCCCTTGCTCTGATCAGTGGTGCCTACAACTGTACGAGATCTTGCTCTCGCATTTGAAGTCTCTCACTTATATAATGTTCAAGTATAAATCTCATATATGGTATGTTATCCTCATCTACTCGTGGAAGAACATACAGAGTATGATATTTAAAATTGGAAGTCCAAGGCCTGACTCGATGTCGCTACTATTGGGCGACTTGGGTCTTCTCGCAAGATTCGCGCTACTTGCTCCATGCTGTTAAACAATGAGATACGAGGTAGACGCGTCGAATAGGATTTAGGGCCCCTACCACATAGTACTAGTAGTAGGGTCTCATCGTGTTTCCATCTTTAGCGCCTGTTCTAACTTCTTACGCTCGATCATCACCTTCAGTCTCTCACGAAGTGTTACTGCCTCCGGGAGCGTGAACTTGAACTACTGGTAGTTCTTCGTCCTGAACGACTTATATTCCCGCCTCGTGTAAGCTAAGTGCCAGGCGGTGGCAGACAGGGTTACAGAGTGAGTTTTTTTGAGTAAGATCTCGTGTCAGAACGTGTTGAACGATAACAAATAATAGCCTGAAGTTCTCTTTGAAATAGATGTAATTGACACGCTCTAGAGCTGGGCGCTGAGCGTCTACAAATGTGGCCATCAGCGCCGCGGTCACATCATCTTGCTGGGATTTGCTATCCTGCTCTCCATAGCATCCCCTTCAAGCAGTATGGATGATCTGCAAGACATACAAGCAGAGCTTGGGAGGATTCCCGCTGCACTCTTTGCCCAACTCAGACGAGAAGCTGGTTTGGATGATAAAGATGTTATCTCACTCACACCAGACGAAAAGGTAAATCCTCTCCTTTATTCTAGCAGCGTCAACGACTGATACGCTGTGCATCGTCTAGTTTAGGATCATTGTCTTATTCCGTCAGAAGATGGCGCGAAGGAATCAGAGCAATGGCACATCGCCTAGTGGAGAGGTGAGACCGCCTTTCTTTTTTTTTTCGAAGCGATTGTCTCACGTTCAGAACCAGCAAGGGTCTGCCAACCACCAAGCTCCCAGCTCGATTGACAATCAGCTCACGCCCCAAGTTTGTACCACTAGTTTCTCCGAGATATTCATTGACTTACATGCAGTTCTCCTTCAATAAGATACTGATTTATCGTCAGACGATGTATAATTTACACGAGACTCGCATTCTGCGCGGAGAATTGGGACAATCTGTTCCTCCGGACCTGCGTTCCGGGCTTCAGTCTGATGCTCAACAACAGCACAGCGGACAAGCCCCCCAATCTGGAACAGGGAGTACGCGCCAGATAAACTTGTTGAGGGAGTTTGAACAGCTGAATTTGGGCCAATTTGGAGGACAACCTCAGGGAGGTTCACTTCAACAGCAACAGCAACCTTCACTACGACCTCTGCTTCAGCAGCAGCAATTTCAACCTTCTGACCAACAATCAAATGGCATCGGTGCTGCTTCGCAAACATCAGTTTCTGATCTACGCAATGGAATGACGACAGGGCCGTCTTCCGGAATTCCCGGAAATAACTTGCAACAAGCAGGTAGCACGGCCGACAATCTGTTTGGGCCTGATTTCCTTCGGGATATGGGCTTTGAACCGACATTCTTGGGGACAGAAGGCGCGGATATTAATTTTGGGAGAGATTTTGGACAATGGTTCAATCCAGATGAGATGCAGTTGGACTTGGAGTGAACGTATAACAAGTGCATGTGTACCAGGCAATCGTCTTACAATCTAGTTTTGACGCTTGCTCACTGATAGAGTACGTTTAGTTGTTTATTGTTTCTTACCTTTTCACTCACAAATCTTCAATTTTTTCGCTAGCCGCTCCCGAGCCCTCCCCGTCTCCATCCGCCTAACTTGTCTTCCTTTCTCATCAACACATCGCCTCCTTTTCTTTTCTTCTCTTTCTGCCCTCTATTTTCTGGAAAATCGCGGTAACTGATCAATACACAACGCCCGTCCACACTTTCCAGTATTTTTCTCTATCCGTCACACGTCTTCAAGTTGCCCCCTTGACTTATATTTTGTTTCTCACACTTCCATCTCCTTCCCTTATGGTATGTCCTATTTTGGTTTCATATACGTGCACCTTTGCTGATTGCTTTGTCGGTTTTGTCCTTTCTCCCCATATAAAAATCTGTTTTCCACCCTTGTGTAAATTTGTTTTCTCTGCTCCTTTCATATATTTGAGCTGTGTGTACTTTGCAGTATGTGGATCCGGATTTAGGTCTGTCTTGCCCTGCTTGCTTTCTCTATCTAGCTTGAATCAGACTTTTTCAGAATCCAGCGATGCTCGCTTCTTGCTATTGTGATTAGTAAAAGCGCAGGAAGACTAAGTTATTCACGGATAACTTAGGTAGTAAAGAGGATACAAAGTATTATCGACGACTAAAACGATGTCGATGTGTGCATACTGTATATGCAACCGATGTGAGGCGAACGACAAGAAACATTATCGGGGTAGAGAAGAAAGAGCATCACAAAGACAAGATGCGATAAGAAGAATATGTTACATAGTAAAAAAACGTGGAATAACACACACATAAATCAATCGTAATGCACTCGAAGACCGAGAATTATAGTAGGCGCAGGCCCAAAAATGGAACACACGAAAAACAAGAGAGCTGATGTCGAGTAGCATCATGATGAGTCCAGCCGTGTGAATGGTGACGGTATCCTTCGGGGCGGGCTTTCCTCCGAAGACGAGGGAGATCTTAATAGAAGTTGTTCTGCCATCTTTCGTCTCCGTTCGCCGACTTTCCATATAACGTCTTTCAATTCTTGTACAACTTCGCCTCCGGGACCCAGTCCCCCCCTTCTGGCGCGTTCAACTCGCACACCCTCTTCGCTCCCTTCCGTCGAATGGAAATAATGAAATTGGGTGTTTTGTCTCTTTTCTCTTAGCGCTTTGGATTGCGCTATCCTTTCCTCTCTCGACAACTTTGACCGTTCGCGGGTAAAATTAGCCTCGCTGTCTGGCAGCGTCTCCGCCTCAAATACCTGCTCAACGCCTACAGGAGGTAAATGTTGGATCGAAGCCGTTGCTAATAAATGAGCAGTGACATCGTCCGGATATATCTCGTCTTGGCCTGCCCTGGCTCCTTCTGGCGCTGCCACAAATGAGGTAATCTGTGATGGAGCAGATAATGATTCAGGTAGTCGATCCTCTGATTCGTCCGTTCCTGTATCGTGTCCTAGAGCGGGGACATCATCTTCATCTCCATTTTCATCTTCAGGCTCCTCTACATCTCTCTTGCGACCCGCATGAACTACCTCTAGAAGGTGTTCTCTTCCCCTCTCACACTCTCGTAAAGCCAGTCCAAGCTCCTTCCGCAGTCGATCGTACGATTCGAGTGTCGGATGTTGCGAGGGCGACTTTAAGTAAGCAAGTTCCGACTTCGACGCAGCATTTGTTACGCCATTTTCACGTAAGGATGCCATACACTGCTCCAGATTATCTCTCGCGTCATTCAGAGCGGAAGATAAAGCATCTACATGCGCAACAAATCTTGCCAAGTTGCTCGGCATGGGCGCAAACGAAATCATTTGCTCGACGGTCCTAAATCGCCTTTTCTCTTTACTTACAGATGACCAGGATGACGATCGGAGATGCGACATCGAACATAAAGGCGAGGGAGGTTCTGCGCTTGTTGCCCTGGAAACAGACGCAGAACTTGGGACTTCATCTTTCATCCTCTTCTTCTCTGCCTCGTCCAAAGCTTCCATTAACCGCGACGAAGCGTCCACCAAAGTGCTTGTAAGCAACGCAATGACGGACCTCACATCTTCCCAATATTCATCCTCGTCGTCAAACCGAAGTGCTAGTAAATGTGAACATGTATAGCGCTTCGCGGCCAGTGCTCCCTGCAATGCAAGATTGAGCGCAGACAACGACAGCGGATGACGAGCTGTGTGCATAAGCGTAAAACGTGTAGACGATGAAATTGTCTGTTGTGGATCATCACGAAGTCCAAACGTTTCTAAACCGCTATTTCTATGCTGTCGGCGCAAATCCAAGGCTGCAACACCGAAGGGGTCTTCGTCACCCGCGTAAACTGGTTCTGGGTCTGTCGCCGGCTGCTTTTCGAACTCGAAAGCCTCTTCTACGACGCCTCTGAGAGAAGATGACGGAGGTGTGACAGGAGCAGATTTGACGGTGCCCCCACGCGAGTCCAACAGCACCGACAGATCGGATCTACGTTTCTCTCGACGCTTGAATATTTGCATATTTGGGCTCCCAGCTTGTGCGAGAGCAGCATACGATCCGTTCCATGTCGCTCGCTTATCCGGTGCGCTCATCGTGCGCTGTCTGATGTCAGGAAATGATTTCGGACGGATAGTTTCTTGATTGGTTGGGGTCTTGACGGGTGATGGAGGAGAATACATCTCGGATAACGGAGCAAGCTCGGATGGTGAGGTAAGGGCTGTCAATAGCTGGCGGACATTGTCGCATTGATTCTGAGTTGTGTGCAAGGAAGATTGGAGGGCTACGCGAAGAGTGGTCGAAGGGGATGCGGCACTAGTTGGTCCATAGAATATGCTGTATAAAGACGTGATTAATAGATGCAGGGGGTCCAGAGAATCACATCACGCGCCTTCGTTCTTCATTTTCAAGTATTGTGATGGCTTCGTTGACAGCCGAATCCCAGACATTCCCGGCAGCGGTGAGTTCATCTAGGGCATCAAAGGACTGCAAGAATGTATGATTAGACGAACAGGACTTCCAATTGATGCGAACTTACAGCAGATACTATTTCTGGACTGACAGATTTATCTATGTTAGAAATGTGAAAGAAAACCAAAGTTGTCGATGCTAATAGTAGAAACAGAACGAGACTGCCTGTGACAAATGCTACAGCAGCCATGCACGAAAGGGTCAGAGGCCAATGTGAATCGGTAAACGAATCGAGTACGGGCGGTGCGTGAGAAGGTTCGCTGAGTGACGTAGCGCAGTCGGTGTTGGAGATAAGCTTCCCAGGTATGTGTGGCGAGAATGACCGATGGTGGTGAGCACTATGTATCGTTGACACGGTGCTGGAGAGCAGCGAGGAAGATATGACGTTGTACTTGAAGCGTTCTGCGAAGGCATTTGTGTGTTGACTGGTATGAGATCGAGAACGGACCAACTGTCCGCGCGGTGGGGACTCAGAACCAAATCAAATACAGCATATATCAAGACTTGCCTGGATAAGTCGCACCACGATGGAAAAGAAGCGATATCTGTGAAGATATGCGGGAGAATGTTCGGTCACCTCAGTCGCAAAGTTCAAGTCTCCACCAGGCATTATATCGACCTCCTCGCCCGACTCTGTACCGAATGAAGGTTCGTGAGCAAGTCGACAAAATTAGAAGTGGTGCGAGATAGTAGCGTACCTCTAAAATAGTCCTCGAGAGGATGTTCTTCGAACAGCGGTTGGGC
Source organism: Sarcodon aspratus (assembly GCA_003313825.1). Classification (NCBI taxonomy): domain Eukaryota; kingdom Fungi; phylum Basidiomycota; class Agaricomycetes; order Thelephorales; family Thelephoraceae; genus Sarcodon; species Sarcodon aspratus. The sequence continues at coordinate 9,139 of QLOR01001854.1, read as the reverse complement.
CATGTCATGAAATTCGTGAGGATTTAAAAGAGCGTAGGTGTTCGAAAGCCGGCAGCTTTTAATGTGAATATGTCGCGCAGTGACTGTTCTGGGCTGGTCTCTAAAATGTTCAGCACCACCACCGATGACAATAAGGGAAGCCCTCTGACATGCCCGGATCCGGCCCTCTGCCACGTGGAATATTGCCTCGACAACAATGGAACGAACGGCCTGGTCAGAGCATGATACCGGCCAAGGTCTGAGTCAAGGCCTCGTTATTGTGTTCAGTCGTACAGAGGATATCCACCTGACCATACTACCTAGGAACATACTCTCTAGTTTTTACAAAAGGAACTGTTCTTCGAATCCCCCCTGGATACAATCTAAGGTACGTCCAGATTTTGATAGCACAAACATAGCGCTTCCTTCACCTTAATTACTGTACCTGTTAATTCACATTGGAAATGTGAGAGTGCAAGAAGAGAATCCCAGATCTCTGAGTCGAAAGGCACGGCGCTGCAACCGTGGGAGCATGTTAAACGTCGCTTGTGAATTCATAGAAGAAACTTCGTATATCCCGTATGAGAAGTGGATGGCCTCAGACTGCAAGTAGGAGGTTTCAGAGCGCTCGATTATAGTAAAACAGCCGTGGCATGCCTCGATAAGTTGGCAGTTGTGGCATATGGATGGTGAGAGTAGGAGAAAAGTTTTATTAGTAGGGAAACCGCAAGATTAGAAGAGTAATCGCTCAGCCAAGTCCGACTTGTTCATACTTACATAGTTGGTAGCTTGAAACCTCCGAGTTCAATTACCTAGAGTGGCTTTTGTCGTTGTTTGGTTGTACTTTTGGCCAGATCTAATTCATTCGGGTACTCTCCTGGTTAAAAACTCCCGGCTTCTTGATGCAAAGGAAATTCATTCGCTGACGTTGACCTTTACACACTTTCTAAATTCGAACGTCGCCGCGCTTACGGTAACTCGCAGATAACGCACAACTGGAGTTACTTTTGCCGAAGCCACCGCGCTCTTAATCATGGGCGACCTCTCGTTCAGCATATGATGCAACAAAGACGAATCGGGCCGAGAGATACATACGTCTTCCCTCATAGGTAGGCAGCCATGCGGACTCAGGTGCGTGCGGGGCGCTCCCGGGCTTATGATGTCGCGCGCCTACCACGTTACGTTCTCGAAGAGCATTGGCAACTGCAGTCATGAATGTTTCAAAGGCAAGATCCGCGTATGAACAAAGAGGTTTTTTGCTTGATCGCCTGTTGCTTGAGAAGCGGGTTTCGTTTCAAAGTACCTGGAACAGATAAACAACAATGATGTGTAAAATACCTCCGACTGGGATGTTGTCCACACTTTGAGGCACAAGAAGCACGAACCGAGCTGATTCAAAGCCCAGATCAGGATGCTTCTCTTTCAAGATCTACTGGGGCTAGTGAGGTACTTGCATCTCTATCTCGCCCGAGTGAGCGTCGAATAGCCCAGGACGGGATGCTCGACGCTCACTCGAGGACAGTTGTCCAATCAACGGAACAACTGCCAGCGAAAGTACCGCACTATGGATATAATTCCGGGAGTCGTGACCCCGAAAACACCACAGTCGGGATATTCCGTTCATCAAGGTGTACATAATAATACGGCGCTGCAGCCGCCTTGTTTTCATGAGACGGGAATTGCACCCAGCAGGGCATCTGGAAAATGATGCAGTTGATCATGATTGCTGTTGTCTGCGCACTGTAAGAGAGAGAGAGAGACTGGCCAGACGCTCGAGGCTTGTCATCTGCCGGGGGCCTTGTTGATAGACGCTCACGTGGAATGAGTACGTGCGTTGACCGTATGTTATCGCTACATTCCCGACACTCTTTCCTCCGCAATTCCTTCGACTTCAAAGTTGATCCTGCTTCCATTTTTCTTCGGTCGCAGTGCTTTTGCACTGTCTTCCTGAGCCCCTCCACTCCTCCAACCTGGAGAACCTACAAATTTAACACGAAAATACCCTCTGATATTCGTGTTGATGGAGCCTCCTCAGTACCAGTCTTCTGCCGACATCCAGTATGCACACCCCCAACACCAACAACCTCAGCAGCAGCAGCAGCAGCAGCAGCAACAGTCTCAGCCATGGAACTCTTCTGCCAATCTTCTTCAGCCTGTACACCCTCAATCAGCGTTTCCCTCTCCTTCTGCATCTCCTTCGTCGTTGACAGACCAGCCATACCCTTCCTACCATCAGCCATACCACTCTCATTCCCACTCTACTGCTGCTGACAGGGCTTCGTCGACCTCACTCTCTTTGAATATATCTGCTTTGACTGTCACATCTCCCACAAATCTTTCTCCAATCACTCCTTCCACCCACCCTTCAAGCACCACAGCTGTCTCTCCAATTACGCCGATAAGTCCGGGTCAGCCAGGCATCAATTCTACCACCGGTCCTTCTCACATTCATCATCACCCTGCAGTCCATCCTTTTCAATTCGTCCCGCCTCCTCTGGACCATCGCTATGAAGATCCGTCCTCTAACACTATGCACTACGATTATCCTGGCAGACGATTAACAAGTAGTCGCTCTTCTTCATCCGACGAAAAATCCATCCCTCGTAAACGAAGCTTTACCGCAGGCGGTGTTGCCAATACCATGCTGGAAGAGCACATATACGAGGCTAGTGACATGGACGTACATACTCCAGGTGGTTCCGTCTACGACGATTTGGAGATGAGCTACGGGAATGCTGTCAACGGAAGCCCTGTAGACGCTGGCAGCAACAGTGGCGGTGAACAAGATGATCCCATGAAACCGTCCGGGACCCAATTGTCTCATTCTGGAATTATCGGTAAGCCTATCACAACCAACAACTTTGTTACCAAGCTCTACCAGTGAGTCTTTTACATTTCGATCATCTTTTTTGTCTGCTCTGTCAAAATAAAACTCAAATATGACCGTTACAAAGGATGATAAGCGACCCAAAATCGACCCAATTTATCAATTGGACAGATCTCGGAACGAGCTTCGTGGTTTCCAATGTGGCAGAGTTTAGTAGAACGATTTTGGGATCTCATTTCAAACACAACAACGTGCGTAGATTTCTTGGTTCCCAAGGCTTGTGTAGGTGTCTTGTGAAGAGACGTTAACTTTACACTGGTCACTAGTTCTCGAGTTTTGTTAGACAACTCAACATGTACGGCTTTCACAAAATCAACCGCGTGAGTTTTCCGCACGCAGCCAAACCCAATAAATGACCGTGCCATAGACTCCCCGCTCCCAACGGTCGTCATCTGACGTCCAAACCTGGGAATTTTCTCATCACAAATTTCTCCGAGGACGTCCTGACCTTCTCGAAGAAATCAAAAGGAAAACAATGGACCCCGATCCATCACTCACAAATCTGAAACAACGGCTAGAGCTCCCCGGAGAGATCGTCGTTCAATTGAGTGCCATGAAAGATGAGAACAAGAGGATAAGACGAGAGTTAGAATGGGAACGAAAGAAATTCGGGCGCCTTGCAGGCGTTGTCAAGGTCATGTGGGATGTAGTCGACAAGGTCTTACCTGCCGGATGTAAGTGTACCAGTTTGTTTTCATATTATATACTACTCACCGTGATAAATTCTTCAGTGCACGTTCCGTTCCCTACCGATTTGTTGGACCCGAATGCCAACAACAGTAATCCCAACATCCTTGTTACGGGGCCTGGGTCTTCAGTGTCCGCATCTGCTTCCCCAGCACCTCCGTCGTCGTCGTCGTCTGCTACTTCTAATGTTCCAGCATCTTCGTTACCATCACTTTCTCTGCCATCTGTAAACAATCATTCATATTCCCTGAGTCCCGCTTCTTCGCCCACTACTGGAGATTTCCCTTCGCACTCTAGTTCCTCTCATGGGGGACATTCGCACAGCCTTTCCAGGCAAACAAGTTTTCAGCAAACTCATCAGCAGCAATCAAACTCGAACGCAAACTATGATCCGTGCAACGGAAGATACGATAGCGCGTTGTCTACACCTTTACCCCCATCTCCTAGCCCTGCCGGCTCTCAGCAGATGGAGGAGAGGACAAAGAGACAACGTATCAGTCCTGTAGAGCCGCCGTCCACTGTGCCTTTGTCTGGTAATTCAAGTCGGAAGGTGTCACGGGCTAGGAGTGATTCTGCGCCAATGGGAGTGGGAGTCGGGTTGGGAATTGCTGGAGGAGGCTTCTTCAGCTCAACGAACAGTAGTGGTGCAAATGTGAATGGCGGGTTTTCTTATAGTGGCATATCTGCTGGAGGAAGGGCAAGAGGGTTGAGTTCTGCTGGCGGCGGTGGTAGGGGAAAGGGCTCGACTACAGGATTTTGACAAACGACTCATATAGAAGGCAAATTCTGAAGAAGGCGAAAGAAAAAGAAAATATAAAACCATCAGGGAGATGGAGATTGAATGGACGACTGCATGATTGCAACTTTTGGATGTTTTTAGACATGGTTCGGCCGGGTGGCGGAGTCCCGAGGAATGTTTTCGAAACGCTCTCAACATTTACGCGCTCTAGTTCCAGAGGCTCTTGATCTATTTTTTGCGGGACACAAAAAAAAACAGCGTGTGTGTATCATCTGTGTTGTGTTTGTTGTGTTTCTCTCTTTGATTTTCTTTACGTCCGAGTATCGACGTTGACCCTTCTTTGAGCTGCTTGATATTCTCTCTTTTTTATCATCAAGCAGTGTATAGTGCGATACCATATCTATGTAGATGTAATTGCCTTTTTGCCCTTCAGCTCCTTCCCCCACTTTGTTTGTCGTTGTACTTGCTTTTGCTCGTTAGATTTGTTGTTGTTCTTGTTGTTTCCATTGATTTTCCTTTCTTCGTTACAGCGAATAAATCGGTGATGGTCATGTTTTGCCATAAACTATCACATGCTCGCTGTCTTCCAAATGCCCCCGTTGTTCTCCGTAGTGCTTCGGTACATCGAGGAATGACACATGGCGTGTATGCCACATGATACTTCCGAACGATGAAATTAGATGCGGAGGTGGAGGGGCTGAATAGGATTACGTGCGATCGATGTTCCGTAGGATGTACACTCCCGGTAGATGATGGTAGGCATGAGCAGGTGGCGCAACAGGGTGAATCGTGGTTGTAGGAAGCGATGGGAGCACAGGACACAATATCATTGGCCGTCCATCATGTTCGCAGTGATCTTGTAACTCTTTTTGAAAACATGTCAACAAATAAATAATAAACAAACAAACAAACAAAAACTCCAAAAAAAAAAAGCAGGGTTTTATTTGCGGAGGAGCGGAAAGAATCTGACTGAGAAGGACAGAAGATTGACTTACCCTGCTATGTCCATGTGTGCCGTTGGTTTGTTGGTTAGGCGGAGGGGGCATAACGGGTCTGCCCTCGTGATTTTGGACCGATTCGGGCTGCAGGGTCGGGTCGGCGGCTCCGTCCTGAGGAAGCTGCTGCTGCTGTTGTTGTGGCACTGCAAGCGCATCTTGAACGTGCATATAATGGTCGATAGTAGTTTCGAACGGTGCTATTATCCCAATACCGTCTATGAGCAAACTAGAAAGAACAAAAAAAAAAACACGGGTATCCCGCGGGTCAGCCACTGTGCTGATCTGTTGTTGCCGAGAGAGACGGAGGAGGATAGTAGATAGATAAGGAACGAACTTGTTTTCGGCTTCTAGTTTTTGGATTTTTGCTTGGGCGGTTGCTAATTCTTTCTGTAGCGCCTCATTTGCCTGTTGTTGTTTTTTTTTTTTTTTAAAAAGGTTGGTTAATAAAATAAATAAAAAGGAAGAGTCACGCAAATCGTGATTGATTGAGAGAGACGTACGGTAGAGACTTGATCATAGCGGTCTCTCAAGGAATGGAATTTGTCCTTGTAGGTGTATTTCTGGCGGTACGAGAGCGACTGTGCCAGGAGGCCGGGTTTGATGTCTTGCAGCTGTTGTTGTTGCTGTTGAGCTAGAGACGGCTGGGAGCTGGAGTGACGAAGCTGCGATGAGGAGCGTGCTCGCGGGGCCATCTATGAGTAATATTCGGAGTCTGTTATTATGTAGGAGTCAAGGCGGAACAATGACGAAGCTTGGGAGGAAGGCGTTGTTTATGTTTGTTAGATTTCAAAGCTATCGTCGTTTGAACTTATTTCAAATTCAACGAACATTCTTCTTCAGAAGGCACTGAGTTAAGTCTCCTGCAGTCTCCAGTAAATAAGCATAAATGTTTATCAAGTTCGACATAAGATGACCGTTCATGAATAATACCACTGCGATATGTTTCCATATGATAAAATACGAGAAACGAGAATATAAAAACTAAGCATTACAACACAATTGAAAATAAAAATGGTGAATGAAACAAAAAACAACAAGCACGGGCGTGTATAAGGACAGAAAGCCTGGAACAATCAAACATCGTTGTAGAACACACATTCTTTCAAATTGGTCTGCTCGCTGCCTTCTTCAGTCACTAGGATGTCGTGCACCTGTCGACAGTGATAAATCTAGGTGCAAGCAACCAAGTACGGATATCTAATAACCTACCTCAGGAGGAGGGTGAAGACCGAGCGCTTGTGCACGTTCCCAACGTTCGAGACGAGTCACGCCAATGCATGGGCCATACTCATATGATCTGGAAAAAATATCGTAGGGTTTAAATGCGTCAGAGAGGCAGAGAAGACTTACAGATCGAACACCCGAAGAATGTGGTTCACTTTCGTCTGACCACTACCATGTACTAAAGAACCAAAGTGCATTTATGATCTGTTGAAATTCAACCAGCTGAAGCATCGGAGATAACTGACCAGGAGGGATACCGCCCATCTTCTGTCTCGCCTTATTGTGTATATTCGACCATTTGCGATCATTATAATCCAACTTTGGCCGCTGCAGAACAGCCTTCTCCTCTAAACCACTTCCAACCTCCTCAACCACCTCTCTTCTCTTGACTCTGATTACCTTCTCATCCTCATGTGAACTTGCACTGCCATCACTGGATGGACTGTCTACAATGCTTCGTTTACCACTGCTTTGTCGAGTAGTGGGGGCTGACTCGGTGCGAACAGGCGGCTTTTTCCCTTTAACAGAAGAAGACTGTCCAGAGTTTGAGCGTTTGGTGGATGCAAATAGGAGGAGGGATTGCTTGAGCGGCTGTGAGGAGGCGGCGGACTTGGATTTCTTGATTGACACCATAGTTGATCGTCGAACGAAGTTGAACGTTGAACTTGCTGATCCCGAGTCCCCAAGTGCAGGTGACTTGTGACAACAATCCCTTCGAAGTGTGACAGCTTTCGGGTATCATATACTTTGGTGACCAAACCACCGTTGACGCCGTATAACCTTCATATGATCAGTAATCTTGTATCCAAACACCGTTTTGCGTCTCCTCCACGAGCCTTACAAGTAAAATTTTCACATGGACTGTATGTACCACCCACTAGTAATATTCCGATTCGACTGAACACCAAACACATTCTACAGAACAAGAAGTCAGAGCTGAACATGATCAGCTGCTACGGTATACAGGCATAATTCGACATCGAAACGTATCGCAACCTCACTGGTAAGCCTTGAGTTTAATCGGCTCGTGATCACCCTGAAGTCAGACAATGAGCAGGAATCAAGCGGCCAGAGAATCGAGTGATGATAATCAACGTAATTGCATTGCATTAGCAAGCTGCTCACCACAGATGTTATTGAGACATTGAGTTTATAGTTTTACGGCTTCGCCTTGGTTAGTCTTCGAAACATTTTGGTGCGGATCCCGACACCCGTGAACTCTGGCCCCAAAGTTCGAGAGACACATACAATACAAAGGCAACACCCTGGTAGCTGCTTCGGAATCCATCGCGTTGTCGTGTGTTTTCTTTTATTTTGTTACTATTGCTAACAGTCCCATCAGCTAAACAACGACAACGAGACACGGGCTTCTAGCGTGTTGCTCCTCATTGATTCATCTCCCAGCTACCCCCAGTCCTCTCAGATCTTAGATCTTGTATATCGTTCATCAGAATGTGACCCACACTTTTGATCCATCCTCGCGGGAAGTGGGTATTTACGACGTTACGGCACGACTGTTCTGAACTCAACGATTGCTACCCTTGATCTTGCATTCAATTATCGCCAGGATGTGGCCACATTATCGAACCATCCTCCATCAGATATCAACGTTTCATTATTTCTCTAGGCATCTAATATGGGCTTAACAATAACAATGCCCCGGCCTAATCTTGCCCAATTTATTTGTCAAGCCCGACCCGGGTTACTCGGACCAGTCATTATAGTCAACCTGGTTTATTTGTTTCATACCACGGATCTCGAGCTTGGCGGTCATTCCGCCTGATCTGGCCCAAACTTGTTACTCAACCCGACGGGCCCGAACCACTCGGACAAGTAATACTACCCTGGTACCTCAAAGCCCCAATCATTTGTTTCAAACTGCATTGAAGAGTTTTGGACTTCTAGAGGGTCTAAACGAATGGCTTTAGTGAAAGGACTTTTTAGCGGCCCTTATCCCCCGAACTCCCTTCCCGTCATTTTGCCACTTGATCCATTCATGCGCATTTCGAACAACCGTCTCATTCATTCCGTCTTTTTCCAACAAATTTCCTTGAACGCACTTCTACAATGGAATTTATGACCGTCACCTTTGCCGCATCCGTCTATTTGGTCTTATGAGTGTTAACCTTGACCTTCCATAGAATACCAATATGTACAGCTGCGCTCGCGAGTCCCAAATCAGGTCCAGACGTGGAACTTCGAGTTGATGTGTTTGACGTGAGTGCATCACGAGAACTCTTGGTGAAACGAGTCCACTTGGTAGAGATCTGGTGCTTTCCGTACAGACCCCAGATCATAATGTTTGTAAACGAGTACATAGTCTTTTCGGTCCGCGTCTTTCTACATAGTCGAAGTGGATTTCCTTTCACTCTTTCACTGCACAGTGCATTACGTATCTGAAATTACATCACCTTTTTCGGTTTTCCTCTCTTTTATATGCTCCCGTTATCCAACATTAGTATTCTTGCACTTATTCTTCCCGCGACCTAAGCATCCGATGTAAAAAGCATACGCGACGGCTGTATTCAGATGCGCAGGATCCCGGGTATGATCATCCACCTGTGATGCCCACAAGACGGGCCTAATTAGGCGTGGAACCCAGGTTGGGTTCCACGCCTAGTTAGG
>QLOR01001846.1:0-25992 GCA_003313825.1 Sarcodon aspratus | reverse complement strand
GCAGCTTCCGATTCGTGCATTTGAATCCACGTGTACCAGATCTCGAATGCCGGTTTCTAAGGAAGACACGCCGCTGATCAGCTTTTTGCAGTTGAATGTATGACCGCCGGCTCTCCAAGTCATAATGGGACTCTTTAGTATGGCTGTAATAATTTCTTAGCTCCCAGGACAGCATGTTTTTCATATTTATATTCCGCTCGTTTGCTTGGTCGACCTGTGTTCTTATCTTTCTTTTAATTCATGTACATTCTTATAAATTTTCCATAATTAATGTATCCATTGTTCAGATTTAGTATATTTTGTTACCAGTTATCTCAGCAGTGGACGGTCCGACGGAGCACTGTTTTTGTGTGGATTCTTGTTCCGAGGCAATACGAATGAGCTGTGGACGTTGAATGTTGTGAACCTGATACTACGTGTTGGAATCAGCCGGTTTTGAGTTTGTGCAAACGGAACGAACAAGGAAATGGCAACGCAGGATGTTGATGGTGACTGGCGACCTGGAAATTCCCGAGCAATAAGAAACCCTCCCAAATACACACATACAGTATGTCAGGAAGAATACCCAACGAAACGGGAATCCACCCGTGTGAGTGGGAACACTGATACATCCCGGGCCCGTCTATATGGGTCTAACTTCTCAAATCTCAGGAATCGCCGTCAGAAGAGACAGGAGTTGGGAACGTGATGGCCAGACATGCTATATGCCCTCCAAGGAACGAAGGTGATTTTAAATTCTGCGCTCCAAAATGGCGGACCACGCCGAACGTTTTGAATGTTCGACGAAGTCGGAATAGCTGGCAGGTTTCAACGACTGACCGTACGATCATCTTTCATTTCCGACCACTATAGTTTCCGGTCGTGTGCGGCTGGATCCTATATTCAAGAAAGTGTCGATCCGAAAATCTCTAGGTTGTAGGACCGTCCTCAAGCTGGTGGCATATATAAAGGCGTGATGAGGGTTTTCTTTCAGGGTTAAATTCGCAGAAGAACTGTAAATGTCGTGCCACCTCTACTCAGAGCACATTTAGAATGGAGGCCGATGGCGAGTGATCTGGAATGGCTTAGGCCATTGGATGTACAACTGCAGTGAGTCCAAGTTACACTATGTACTTGCTAGTTAGCGCACGAATGATGTTCTGATCAGATCAAGAGTACAGCTATAGACCTGCAAGTCTCCGGATCACAAGTTGATGATATCATGATAATGACGAGATCGGCACCCACACTCCCCCGCAATCGAATTGTCGAATTGAATCCCACTTCCCAAGAGGTGGCGATGGTCTGTTATCAAGTGCTCGCTCCAACAATATGTAGACGCGTTTAACGACATCTTATACAACGGGTCTTTCCATAGGCGGCTGTGGAGTTCCTAAATCAATCTCATTCAAGCTGAACGCCGTCTACTCAATATCGAACTTGGAGGAGATGGAACTCTCGAGTCTTTTCTTACCTGCCTGACCATGAGACGCCCAGCTAGAAAGCACTTTGGTGATGTAGTACACAGTGCACTATAGAGTTGGTCTGTCGTTTTCCACTCCGCAAATATATAGGGATGCTCATCTTTATACACGGCGAACGGTGGTGTATGATCTTCTCATCTAGTCGTCAATCTAGTGTTTCCGATGCTCAGGCAACCTGGAAAACCGCATCTCGCCGGAATTTGTCCAGCGGAATACTAAATACCCAGCTTTGAGGAATCTACCTCTCTGTCCTTCCATTTGCTCTCTCTGTTCTTGCAAAAATGGCATCCACATCTGTGTGTCCCGGTAACCTTGCACCCCTCTTTGATATGAATAGCGCATTGGGCCCCCCATTTGTTGGCACCATTGTGTCTACGCTGTACGTTTATGCTCTCTTATTGGTCACGGCTTGATATACTCATTCATACTACGTTGTTACTTAGGTTATTTGGCGTGTCTATCCTGCAGGTATATATATACTACCATAAGTTTCCCAACGATCGGGTGATTTACAAAGCTTCCGTGAGTCGCGTTCTGTATCGAAAATGAAACCAAAATAGGGTCTAAGATTTATCTGACAGGCGGCAATACTTTTGTTCGTGTGCTGTCAAACATACCATGTAACTTTGATACTTATCTCACCTCGCTGGAAGGGTTTTGGATGCGCTCAATCTCGCACTCACTGTCCATTTTGTATATCATTACTTGATCTCCAACTTTGGCAATTATTTGGCCATGACTATTCTTGTGTGGTACGTTTTGTTCTCACATTGTTTGCTCCGCTTGTTTTGACTTTACCAGGAGTTTCAAGGTGATCAAAGTATCTCTTTGAGGAAAAACCTTTGACTGATTATGCGTAGTACTTGAAGTTGCGGTCGGCCACTGACGTACGTCACGGTCCCGCGAATTGTGTGTATGCTGATGAGACTGATGCTCAAACCGATCATATTTATTTAATAGTTAGTTATCATATTCATGGCGCATTGGTGAGTCGTTTGATTTTACCAAGCTTTTCGAAAACACACTGACGGAATTGCAGCCTATATTGTATGCGAGTATGGAAACGTGAGTTAGAAACATAGCCGGCGCCCTGCATCTAAACAATTAATGGCTATTTACTGGGTGGTCCATCATTCAAGTGAACTACCGTAAACGCATGTTCCCGCGTCTCTTGGTGTGTTATATTCGTGTTGGAATTCTTCCAGCAAATGACGTTTCCATCACAGCCTTTACTCGTCATTGTGGATGGAGGTATGATTTCCGTTCTCTGTTTCTGCGCCATAACTAACAAGAGTACCACTATTAGCATTAGGCATTGGTCTGTCTTTGCTGCATTATGACCCATCGACGGGACCTGATTGATTTATTTGCCTTTCTTAGTTCTGATTGTCAAGACGTATGATAGTCTCGCTATTTTGCGAAAGTCGATTTCTCATATATAATCTAAAGATACAGAATATTTCTTCTCCAAGACATGATTCAATTGCGAGTGAGTATCTTTATACAAACTTATTGACTGCCTTACGTATCAAAGTGGATAATTTGCACGTCAATGAGTCTCGTTGTCGTCACAGACTTTGCAATTACCGGGGCTATGTGTTATTGTCTTAATCAATCACGATCTGATTTTGCAGCGTAAGAGATCCGGAGACGTGTTTTGGCTTCATTCAGTGTCCTTATATTTATCTACACTAGGACGAACTCAGAGATTTCGATATTGATCTTGTGGACCATAAATACTGGGCTTGTCCCTAGGTAAGTGGACCCGTTGTGTTTCTACCATGTGACGGTTTTGTTGAGATAATTATGTGACAGCGTTTTCTCATTGGTAGCATTTCTTACGGTAGGTATGCTTGAATGCATACAGATATTTCGCTAAATTATTACTTCCTAGTACGCGGCAATGCCGGAAAGCCTCATTTTCTTGTCTTTTGATTTTATATTGGCAAAACGTGAGTTGTTTCTTGTCGTTATTATAACGACCCCAGCAGCAGTGCTCAATAACTGTCGGATTGTTTTTACTTCAAGTATACTTCAATTCGCTCCTTGCAATGTAAGTTACTCTTCTATATGTCTCTTAGCTTCGCCGACGATTTATTTGCTTCGTCAGGTTGAACGCCCGGACAAGCATGAGCCGTGAAGCGCCCCATTCTGTCAATATTCTAAACAACCCTGCTCGTTCCCTGGATAGAAACGCTACAAAGTCCACCCTCCCGTTTTCCAGCCGGGTCAACGTGAACGATTGGGAGGACGCAAAGCCGGTGTCTGTTTGAAAGCAGGAGTGGAATTTAGGACGGTGATGACGAAATTCGGCGTAGGGGCGGCGTGTAGATGTTGTAGTTATTATTTTATGTGTTTGTTCATTCTATCCCCGGTCTTTTTTCTCTTCCTTTGTACATTTGTGTATTATTTGGAGTACATGTGATGTATGCTACCATAAAAACCTGATACTTTCAGCCTCTAGCCCACACTGAAATCTTCCTAGTTAAAATATCCCGTGAATGAGCTGTGAATTTGCCAGCATACCAAGGCTGGGCTGAATTCGCAGCTACTGTGCGATTGCATGACGCTTCGGGTCATGCCGAACCAAGTACCTTTCTTGAAGACGTGTCGGCAGACTGGCCACCTTGACCAGATAATTTCGACAATCTTCTCGACGCATTTTGGTCGTTCCAAGACCTATCGTCCACTCTTGCTGTCCTAATGGTGTGCCCTCAAATCCCAAATTGAACCCTAGAGTCGATGTCTTAATCTGCCCGAAAATGTTAGGTCGTTCTCGCAGCATCAATATGTACAAAAGGCGGCAAGCGTGCGTATTTTGTTCTTCATCTAATTACATTTACAAGTTCTCTTTTGATTTTTTAATTTTCTTCACGCAATACAGCTGTTATCTCTCGCCAATTTAGAGATATGACGAGGGCACGGATCGAATCTCTCCTCGCATCGTTCCCAAAACTCATCCCGACCAATACCCAACACACCTCCGTCGAGACACCGGACGTGCGCTATGTTTATCAACCATTAGAAGACCTCTACATCCTCTTGATCACCAACAAAGCGTCCAATATTCTCCAAGACATCGAGACTTTGCACCTTATTGCCAGAGTCGTTTCTGATATGTGCAGGAGTGCTGAAGAACGCGAGATTGTGAAAAATGCGTTTGATTTGTTGGGAGCGTTTGACGAGATTGTGAGTTTGGGCTACCGGGAGCAGGTCACGCTGGCCCAGGTGCGGAATGTGTTGGAGATGGAGAGTCATGAAGAAAAAATCCAGGAGATTATTGCAAGAGTGAGATACTACTGATTTGCTGACCTGATAATCGCTTACCAATCTCTATTCTCAGAATAAAGAGGCTGAAGCAAAGGAAGAGCTCAAGCGCCGAGCAAAACAACTCGAAATGCAAAGGCGCGAACAACAGCGACGTGCTGCTTCAGGAGGTGGAGTTGGTGGAGGTAGCGGTTATCTTGGAGGTGGGGTTTCTGGCTATGCACCGGTTCCTCAGCGATTCGACGCTCCTACGCCCGCACGCCAAGCGTCACCCGCACCATCGTCAATACGCACACCTAACTTCAAGACCGGTGGCATGAAGTTGGGAGGCAAAAGAACAAAACAAGCGGAACTTCTGGACGCCTTGGGTGGGGAGGTGCTCGCAACTGAGGATCTATCTGCTCCAGCAACACCTGTCCCAGCTGTGGAATCATCGTTGCCTGCGAAAGATTACACTCAAAGTTTACCTACTGTCACACATGAGAGGTAAGATTTTCCCTTCTGCGTCTAGTACAAGCACTCGACTAATTTTTGGGCTTTTTATTTTCGCAGTGTACACGTCGCGATCAAAGAAAACGTGTCCCTCGAGTTAATGAGAGAAGGCGGCGTCAAGTCTTTCGACCTTCGTGGAGATATGAATCTCCTCGTCTCAGATCCGGCATACTCTCGTATACGCCTGGCACTCGTGCCATCCACTTCAAACTTCGGTTCCGATCTGCAGTTTAAGCAACATCCAAACGTGATCAAGTTTGCGCCTCAAGCGGAACGGCTTGTTGCCCTGAAGGACCCTTCTAGAGGATTCCCTGTAAATCAATCTTTGGGAGTGTTGAAGTGGAGGTACTCTGGGAAAGATGAGACCTATGTTCCGTTGTCAAGTGAGTCAAAGTTTTTTTTTCTGATCCACATCCTAAATGCCATTGTGTGTGCGTGTGTTTTTTAGTTAATTGTTGGCCGTCGCCCTCAAACGATGGATCATGCGAAGTGAATATCGAGTACGAACTGGAGAACGAAAGCTTGAGTTTGTACGATGTGGTCATTTCCATCCCCCTACCGTAAGTCTTGAAAGCACTAACAGACACATCTTAAACTCACTGCCTTTTTCCAGAGCGGGATCGTATCCCACAGTTGCTTCGCACACTGGAGAGTGGGCTTTAAATCCATCGAGTCACTCTCTCGATTGGTCTATCGCTTTGATCAACAGCGACGACCGTTCTGGCACGTTGGAATTTACAGTTGGAGGAGACGATGCCGGAGCGTTCTTCCCTGTCAAGGTAACGTTTGCTGGACAGGGAAGTCTTTCAGGATTGAGCATCGGTTCGATAGCCCTGGTGGACGGCGGGGACGTCACGTTCTCTCAGGAAGAGATTATTGCAGTGGATAATTACACAGTTGTTGGATGATATGGACTTGAAAGAATCGAAAAGTTTAAGCTATATAGTTCCTTACGTGATTACATTGAAAAGGAAAAAAAAGTCCATGAACCATAATGACGACGCCAATCCGGATAAGAAGGAACAGAACGAATAAAAACTATCCGGTCCTAATGTTATTCATAGAACTCGATAAATCATCCATCGCCGCTGAATGCCTATTCATCGTGTTTTTGATCGCTCCACCTCTGCCACGTCTCGGCGTACTTTGGGAATGGCCAGGTATACGACGCACGACACCGAAATCTGCATCCAGATATGCGTTCATGCTAAGACTCGTAGCCATGGGATTAGGTGAGAGTTGTGGTGCCATTGGAAAAGCAGGCATTATTGGCATCTGGGTGGGAACCGGACGGATTGCTGCGCTCCGACTCCCTGGTATACTTCGTCCTCTCAGGGAAGGTACCTGGGTATTATCCTTGTCTAGCAAAAGCTGCAAGGCAAGTAGGGTAAGAAAAGCGTCGTTTCCCGAATTGTGGAAGGCGCATTGCACGTCGATCCCAAAGGAACGGAAGACAGCAGCCAACGACAACATGGTCTTCGGAGCTCGGGTTTTGCCCGTTTGTGGATCTACCATGGGACCACGATGACCCATAGAAAACAGCTGCTTCTCAAACATCGCACTATCAATGATTAGCATATTGTGAGGTAGATCTAAGGATCAAAAGTGTATTAATAGGGGCAAGATAAGAGGGAATGGCATCAGCCTACTTATTTTCATATCTGCGAGTCGTTGCAAGTCTCCGCTGACCCCATGCGCGACCAAGACTAGATCGTTGGAGATCGTTTCTGAATCGGGGCTACTAAGACTACTGTAGGAAGAAGTCAGCCTTGGCCAATACCGATGTCATAGATTGTACCTGATCACCGCTTGAATTATCATGGGTAATCGGGCTTTCGGTATCACCTGACTGTCGCCAAACTGAGAAATCGGTTGGAAAGAAGGCGTTTGCAGAAGATCAATCGTGACCTACGGCGTACTAAAATTACAGGTCAGTGCTTCCTCGAGATAAAAAAAATACGAAGATACGAACTTCCCATGGGACGATAGGACTGTACTTATTTTGAACTTTATTGACGTATTCGGAGACGATATAGTGACCTCGTCTGTTATCCAAGTCATGTGTTAGTTTAAGAAGGTGTACATAATAGTTATCACTCACCTGTAATTGCTATCTGGTTCAGGAGGCCATATACCCAATCTAGTACACAAATATTAATAAGGTCGAATTGCACGAATGGGAAACGGACTAACGTATGCAGGTGACCGCACCGAACAGCAGTATACCCCCATTCGAGACACGACGATGTATTCCTCTCGGACCATTCAAAATCGATGGCCAAAAAAGTTTTCTGTTTTGAATTCCATAACTCGGTTATCACGTTAGGCTCTCCGGCTCGGACTCGCGTCTTGTATGAAGAGAGTACCGCTCCTGCGAGAGTAGCATGCGCTTTGCGATACGTAGCTTGATCCGTGATCGTCCGAACAGGTCGGCGACTAGTTTCGAACGGACTGACTTTCAAGAAATTTTCAACTAAGGGGAGCGTTTCACCAAAGCTATCTCAGAACTTAGTTTAGTGTAAGGTAAAGACGCGAATGAGAAGGCAACTGACCGAGTTTTGATCATTTTCAGGAAGGCGTGCACATAGCTCATCTTGGTGACGATATGAGCGCTTGCCGTCCATGAGTCCGTGACGACTATTATTGGCCAGGAAAACCCGAGGAATGCATCGAAGGACTCGAACAAGGGTCCCCATGATTTCTCGTACCTGATGTGATCATATCTCATCAGCGATAGTACCACATATCGATGGTGAGACGCACCAAGGTATATTGTGAAGTTGAAAGTAACCCATATACGCAGAGTAGATCTGGACATTCATTCGTTAACTTTTGAGCTGTGAACGAACACAGGTAGCGAACGGATTGAAGGTCATATTCCCAACCGTTTGGATCTACGGTATTGAAGTCTGACATCCTTAGGACTCGATGAAGATGATGGGGATGGGAGAAGAAGACACGAAATCATAATTGCCAGCTGGGTTCGCAAGCTCATAGATTCCCTTACAAGGAAAGTGAGATGCCGCAATCCCACCCCTTCGTTCGTGCGCGTTCAGAACTTCAAGCATCAGACTGCGACAAGCGATTGAATAAGAAATGATTTCTAATAATAAAATCGCACAATTGACCTTTGCCCGCAGGACTACGGAGGGTATTGGAATTGTACCGAACCTATAGGGATCCATCCAGTTATCCGGCCCTAGAACAAGCGAAAGGTTCCTCTGAATCTGCGATACGTACAGCAATGGCAGGTGGCAAGCACGCATGATGGCAAATTCAGGTCACGAGGCAGAAATAGTCACGTGTAGACCTGCCCTGAATTTTTGGCTGTACAGGCCTTCCCACGCCGTTGCCAATAGCCCATCGTTTCGAATTTCGTCCCCAAGTGCTACATATCCCTGAAGATGCAGATCTTCGTTAAGACCCTCACAGGGAAGACTATCACCCTCGAGGTCGAGTCTTCCGACACTATCGACAATGTCAAGGCCAAAATCCAAGACAAAGAAGGGTTAGTCACTTATCACTTGACATGAAACTTTAACTTGACTTGTTTGCCAGAATCCCTCCTGATCAGCAACGTCTGATCTTCGCTGGCAAGCAGCTCGAGGACGGACGTACTTTGAGCGATTACAACATCCAAAAGGAATCCACTCTTCACTTGGTCCTTCGGTCCGTAGCCTTACTCTTCTTCGCCTATCCAAACTTACCATTCCTTTACCTGCAGTCTCCGAGGCGGGATCATTGAGCCATCTTTGAAAGTCCTTGCCTCCAAATATAACTGCGACAAGCAGATCTGTCGCAAGTGTTACGCCCGCCTTCCACCCCGTGCTACGAACTGCCGCAAGCGATCGTGTGGTCATTCGTCCCAACTCCGCCCGTAAGTCTTCCAGTCAGGTCGAGAAAATATTTACGCTGACGTGTGTGGGGGTACTTTTAGCAAGAAGAAGTTAAAATAGTCTACTCGCTGCCTTTCAGTGCGGATATCAGAGTCCTATCGTCATTATATACTCATGCAGATCGTTGTGCAAATGGACATGTTTGTATGACATATGTTGAGTGTGGAGTCGTTTGAGGTCTGAATTGATATGAACGTTTAATGATGTCGTTGTAAACTTTCTCTTTTCGCTGTTTATGCATAGACCGTCCGAGAGAGTTGGGGCTCCGGGCAATTCAAGCTGCTGCGCTATAGTACTACTGTAAGCCGACGTAGCGAATGGAGTAAAACATGGGCCCTAACAGATATATATCTACAAGTAATATGAATAAATATTAAGCTTAACTCAGTAGCGTTTGCTTAAGTGATGGGCTTAAATCGAGAATAATATTTCCTCAAGACGTTGTCGAGTTTTCACCAATTTCTTTTGAAAAGGCAGGATCTTTCGGGAGACCACGATTCTATCATGTCCTCAGCCTAAGCATAGGCGCATATCAGTCTCGGAATCTGTTGTGTCCGTGTTTTGGCTCATCATTGCATCATCCTCCAAGCTCTCATGTAGATATCTCAAGCTCTGAGCGCTTTATGAAATTGAGCTTTGTAGAAAGATATCGGCGACGAGTGCCAGTGGTCGCTTGATGGTCGAACCAACAGGTTGTACGTTGCTTCCCACGCTTATCGACACATGGATCGTTGAATATGCTCTTCAAGCTTCAGTGAGCAACTTGTTGTGTTGATGTTGTTCGCAAGAGTTGGGGAATTTTGGCAAAATCCAAGCGGAGAGGAAAAGATCAATGTTGCAAACTGAAAGGAAAATAAAAGGATGGTACTCACCCCGACTTTTGGTCGTTCATTGCAGCAGGTTTGATGATGAAGAGATCACCCTCTCCCTACCACCAATCACGCCATCCGATCCAAGAAACGAGCGCAGTAAAGCAAGTAGTACGTACTCGAAGACTAGGCAATAAGAATAGTGATGACGGTAGCCTTCATCATAAAGAGGTAATAAGGGGCTAAAACGAACAGAAGTACTAGTGCAAGACTAGTTGTCGAAAGATAACGAATTAGAATCCAAACGGAATGGAATGAGGAAATGGGCAAAAATCCCTTGTACTTATAGATTTTCAAAGTACGGATGTCTCGGGAGATGGGGCATCCGAGAGACATCCGAAGTATTTGTTACCAAAACATCAAAGCCAGACGGTGGTCTCAGTCTAGTTTTGCAGTGTTTTAGTGAGACAAGGAATCCCAACCACAGATATTGAGTCGAGCCCCCATGTTCGACACCAAAGTACCAAACCAAAGGTCATTAATGACTACCACCTGATGTAATTCCGAGCGAGTCAAGCTCCAGAATGTGATAATGGCTTCAACCGTTTATCAAGCTCCGGATACCAGCAACGGTTGAAGAGCTAAGGATTCCTTATGGTCTGGATCGGATAGGTTTCAGTCTGTGATCTGAGCAGAGAGAATGGCGATAAAAAAAAGCTTCCATTTATTGTTTTGTGCGAATGATACAACTCCTAGCAGTCGAAGGGGGCATTGAGAGCCCGAGGGCCGAGGTCGTCTAGATACACATGTCACGGTGTTATAAAGATCATTACGCCGAAATCGCCAGGACAGGGATCGATGGAACAAATGCCGATAGCATTTAGTTAATGAGGGGAGGTCGGGAAGATGGACAGATGATGGGGAGACCAGTGAGAAGGTATACAGTCAATATGAGCAACATCCGTAGAATTATCGTCATAACTTTGTCAGCCGTGTCGAACAGCGAGCACAATGAACTACATCAAGGGCTGGCCTATATCGCAGGTCCTTGCTCCCGATGAAGACACATTTTGGGTTTTCGTTTCTCTCATGGACACCTACCTTCGACCTTGGTTCTCAGTCAATACCATTCAGACGGAAATAGACGCATCTCTTTTCAGTAAAGCCTTGGAAACAAATGACACGCAAGTTGCGAAGAAACTTTATGGTGTCGGCCTTGGTAACTTCTTTCCAACCCCGTTCATCTTCCATCATCTGATATCATCACTCTAAGTTCGCTTCTTTATTTGCGCAATTGTTACCAGTCGAATACCTCAACAGAGTTTGGGACTTCTTGAGGTAGTGATTACTTTTGCTTTCGCTGCATAATTCGCTCAAGTCCAATGCATTTGCTAGGAGTCGCATTTCTGTTCCGTATTGGTTTCGCTCTCCTTTAAACAAACCTGAAACGTGCGCAAGCTTCGTCTCATAGCCCAAGTGTCACATCAGAAGGAAAATAGGCTGGAAAGCGTAAGATCTCACTTTTTACTGCTTCAACAGAAGAGACTTGGTGTGCTTGTACCAGAACCAGTACGACAAGGGTGTGAAGGAATATACAGCGGCGGTGGACATTGATATTGATCAAGGAGACCAGTTGAGGATTAAGATCATTAGATGCGACTGCAACCATGGCCAGACTCTGCTGAGTGCTCGCGGACGCGTTGATCACCCTTGAATCACCCATTATTCAACTCGAGCTCACAATATTTCCTGTAGGCTGCAACTACATTACCTTCGTACTAGTCTCACACCTAGGTCTCCACTCAGCAACAGCGAATAACAGCATTGCTTTCGTCAAACACGCTTCTCCCATGACCAACCTACCAACTCCGTTCTCGAAGGTGTACTGCCAGATTGCTACATAATCCGGAGGGAAAGCATCTAGCAGTCAAGCTGTTGATCGAAGACGGTGCGTATTCCAATGGTTCATTTGTGTCATCATACATAGATCATTGAAGACCGCCATGTCGTTCCATGTGCCCCGGTAGATTTCGCACTTTAAAAGATTCTCATCAATCAACATATTGGTTATAACTGAGTATGCGTCGTGCTGATAGCACACTCGATCCACCACCTCTCGGAGCTATCCCGCGTGCTCTCGCTTAGAGATGCAGCATGACCGACGATCTACACTCTTCAGAAGGGAGACTGAACTTGAGTATCTCATACAACCATGTCAACAAACAGGGGACCCGTCACCCAACTCCCAACTCACATTGATGAGAGCTTGCGGAGGAGCTAGTGCAGAATTCATCCTTGCACGTAGGGAGGAGCCGACAGAGGAGGGACGAAGATATTGAAAGCCTTGCCAAATATGAAGTAGTCCCCCAGACAAGTTTCCGCCGTGCGGGGAAGAATCGATATGGTTGCAATCACACGGAACCGGGACAGTTCCATTCCCCGCGGACCAGATCATCTTCGCCGTGGATTTCAAGTTACCCATTGGAACACAGAGTGTTGTGCCCCAGCGTGGTGCCTAGCCATGTTATCCCGATCACCCGCAGCCACAGTAGCAGGGCGTTGGTAGCACTTCCTCACTAGTATGGTTCCTGATATCCAGTATGAGATAGGTCAGATTTTTAAACTGCTTCACTGATGGGTGTTGAACTGACATGCACTCCCCAGGGCTAGCCTATATCGCAGGTCAGTTACTGATCCTTGCTCCCGGCGACGACGACGCATTTTCGTTTCCCTCATAGACACCGTCTACCTTCGACCTTGATTCTCAGTCAATATCATTCAGATGGAAGTAGACGCGTCGCTTTTCAGTAAGGCCTTGGAAACACTATGACGCGCAAGTTGCGAAGAAACTTTATGTTTTGCCATATATCTCAGACAACAGTTTGTCGGCCTTGGTGACGCCGTTCATCTTCCATTATCTGATATCATCACTCTAGGTTCACTTCTTTACTTGTGTAATCGTTACCAGTCGAATACCTCAACAGAGTTTGGAACATCTTCCTTTATGACTTTAGTAAGGTAATGATTACTTCTGCTTTCGCTGCATAATTCGCTCAAGTCCAATGCGTTTGCGAGGAGTCGCATTTCTGTTCCGCGTTGGTCTTGCTCTTATTCAATGCTGCTGCAATTATCTGCTCCAATCCAATGGCGAAACCTCTGCACTTGACTATCTAGCCCACCCACCACCATCTTGCCTTCCCATGACGTCCGAGGCATTCATCGCCCTCGCTTATTCTTTTGAACCAAAAGACGACGATGTTCGCAAGCAACGAATATAGATGGAGGCGCAGGTAATTGGAAACGTCAGAACTAAATGCAGGTCCTCTCGCTCCCCGGATTTGCTGGTGCAAAGACAGGTTCAGCTATCTCGTTACCAAAGACCTATTTTCTGCCTACATCATGGCGCTTATTCGTGTACGTATACATAATTCGTTACTCGTCGTCTGCGATGGCCATTTGTCTTCACAGTAATGTTTTATATGATGCATTGTTACATATTTTGTTGTCGTGATGATCGTGTGTACCCTACAAGCATGTATATCTATCTGGTCCTTTCTTGTTTTGAGCTATATACATTTTAGTCTGTTATCATTAATGACGCATACAATTAAATCGTTGTGGCCGCACTCAATATTACGAGAGCTCAACTTGGTTGGAAGTGTCGGCGGTTCATGGTCAAAGCCTATATAATGCAGAATTTTAAAACAAATGTTTGAACACATCCAAGTCATCTGGGGCTAAAAGCGAGAAAGGTGGGAGAGGCTTCAAGAGCCAGAGAGTGGTAAGACGATGATATTGCACGTTTCGACATGTGAAATAATAATTACCTGTCTTTCGAAAGGTTGCTTCTCTGGCTTCAAGCCTTTTTTCATCTCGAATGTACTTGACTGTCCCGGCCCGGGGGGGATTGATTCACGATTCAACAGTCACTATAACTAGTCACGGTCAAATGACCGTAACTTATCGTTTCAGGTCAACAGATGAAACTGAAACAACAAGATTTGTTGAGTACAACCGCTCTATAAACAGTGATAACAATAGGACACTTACATATAAACAACAGAAATTTGAATGCCAAGAATAAAAGACTCCCGGGCATCGCCGCATTCTGGATACAAAAGTTTAGCAATGATGCTTATACAGCAGTGCACCGACCGTTAAAAGTGTTACAAGCGTGATAATGCTTTTTTGTAGAATCATGTAATGTCAACGGTCGCACACACAAAAAAGCCATGGTCATTTCTCACCTAGTTGCAAGCCCTGTACTCAAAGTCATAATATCAACGGTGAGATCTTTGAATTCGTGCTGAGGTGAAAGGATGGCATCCAGTTTATGGATTCCATACACGTGTCCATATATCTTGCGCAGAGAAGTCAGATCGCGATTCATAGAGGCAATAACACATCGCCCCGGGGATTGAAAAGTCTAAGACAACAGTGACACTCATCGACGATGAAATTATCCACTTGGAAATGCAAGATCACCAATCAACAGGTGTCTAATTTAGAAGGTAGACGAATCCTCACTCATAGTTTGATCATGTTGTTGAAAGATTTCATTTTGTATCTGTAATTGAAGCTACGTGAAAAATACACTCCTGCGAAAGTGGAGAATACTGTCACGTACATCTCTATAACAAGAACTAGGAAGAGAATACGCTTATCGGCTGCACATGAATTTATTGCGACGTAGTAATGAAGACGGACCGACACTTGGTGCTTTTGACGATATGTAAATAAGTAACTTTGCAGAGATAGGGAACAAGAAAAATATACCGGTCCCCGAAATGATGAGTAAGGACTAAAGAAATTTTAGTTATCCCTAACATTAACAGATCGCACCAAAAGTCACGGAAGTAGCATTGTCCGATGATTCACTTTGCCAACCATTGAATTATCATGAATATTTCAGACGCGTCGCTGCAATTTTTGACTCACGCTTCAATAATCGTAAAAAATACAAACTAGGACTTTATCAATAATAGATTCAAACATCTTGACATTCAAAGGCTCACCAGTGTACAAAAAGGTAACAATCACCTATTATATCAAAGGGGAAGTCAACATCATCATCTCCTTATCATGGACAACATACTCGAAACGTACGCAGGTGACTACCCGCAACTTATTATGTGCATGATGAGTCAACGGTAATGAAAGTGCGGAGGGCAATTCACCTTGAGATTCCGAGGAAAATCAAATGAGCCCGACTTGAGACGACATGAAACGTACCATACAATAACGTTGAACGCCAAATAGTTACTGAAGTTGGGAACCAAATAATAGTATACACGATGGATGGTGAGCGCGAGGTTGAGTGCATCCGCGACACTAATGATGTGGTTAGATATACAGCACGGGTACTGCGTCATATGTACACATTAACACGAACCAAAGAAATGCCACCTGTAGGCATCAACCTTAGACCCTGTTCTTAACTGGAGAGCATGACTCGCGGACGCCTGATAAGTCACAATCGTTTGGAAACTTCTGATAGTAATTTAGACACGGAAAACAACCTAGATGGTTTAACATATAATCAGCCTGATAGACGAGTGGCGACCAATGAATCCTCATACGCACATCGCAGATGGCATCGTGCCAACAAAAAGGGGCCCATCGTATTATCGACATTGATGAGGGATCCGAGGTCTTGAGGAGACACAAGTGCGGAAGTCATCCTTGCACGTAGGGAGCCGACAGATAACAAATTGGTAAAGAAAGCGGTATCCATCCAAGCCGGATCTCCCCTGCAATAGTTTCAGCGTAATGTGGTCGATGTCGTCTTCACACATGGGACTCTGGGAGCAGCAAACAAGCGACCGGTGTGAAGGGAGCCTAGTACAAATGACCGGGAGCTGAGCAATCACGAACCAATTTCATCCTTGAATCCCATCCCTTGAATTGCATATCGGCTATGTAGGATTTAGAATCGCTCATCGAACGGGTGGGAGGGAGCCTGGGATACACCACCCGATATTCTGAAAGTATTTCTAGAAGGAGTTGTAAGATTACTTGGAATACCAAAGGTGGTGCTATGATCATCTCTATCCGAGGTAAATAGATATATCACGTTAATTCGTCGAGACATTTGGAAAGAACGTACGAGTACTTTAAACAAACCAGAAACTTCAAGTGCGCAAGCTTCGTCTCCTAGCCCAAGTGTCGCATCAGAAGGAAAATAGGCTGGAAAGCGTAAGATCTCACCTTTTACTGCTTCAACAGAAGAGACTTGGTGTACTTGCACGAGTACCAGTACGACGAGGGTGTGAAGGAAAATACAGCGACGGTGGACATCGATATTGATCCGAATCATTAGACGCGACTTCAACTCGCGGACGCGTTGATCACCCTTGAATCACCCATTATTCAACTCGAGCTCACAATATTTCCTGCAACTACGTTACCTTCGTACTAGTCTCATACCTAGGTCTCCGCTCAGCAACAACAAATAAAAGCATTGCTCTTGTCAAACACGCCTCTCCCACGGCCAACCTACCAACTCCGTTCTCGAAGGTTTACTGCCAGATTGCTACATAATCCGGAGGGAATGCTAGCAGTCAAGCTGTTGATTGAAGACGGTGCGTATGCCAATGCTTCATTTTTGTCATCATACATTGATCATTGAAGACCGCCATGTCATTCCATGTGCCCCGGTAGATTTCGCTCTTTAAAGGATTCTTATCAATCAACATATCGGCTATAACTGAGCATGAGCCGTCCTGATAGCACACTCGATCCACCACCTCTCGGAGCTATCCCGCCTGCTCTCGCTCAGAGATGCAGCACGACTGACGATCTACACTCTTCTATGAGGGCGGAGGCCTTCCATACACCTTCAGCTTGACCGAGTTGGACCTCGCTGTTTCCAGATTTCTCAAGTCTTTATGCCAGCTGGCAAAGTTTGAGCCGGAAGGAACGTGGCACAAAGTCGGTGAAGTAGGACATTCTTTTTCCAACCGCAGAACACTCATATTTCTCGACAGGTGTACGACATCTTCTTCGCAGGAAATCGGCCATCAGGCATTATTGTTCGTGTCACGGTTGCCTGCCCCGCTTTTCCACGAGACAAGATGGAATCTGAGGTACTATTCAAACGACTGTCGTCGACACCACCATGTCTCAGCCTGTATATATAGGTTGCGACCATGCGATACATTGCCGAGTGCACGGAAGTACCGGTGCCAAAGATATATACCTGGGATTCTGACGCATTGAGTCCCATGGGTGCTGAATATATGATTATGGAGAAAGTGAGTTTTTCCTCTTCCATCGTCTGACAGTTCCTCTTGATTGATTATAATCAAGGTGATTGGATCTCCTGCATTTGATATCTGGGACGGCCTCTCTTGGGAAGCCAAGGAAAATGTGGTTACCCAAGTCGCTCGGCACCTCATGACTATGATGGAGCTGCGATTCGCATTAGCGGGATATCTTTCTTTGTCCTCTGATGGACCATACGTAGTCGGCCCAATCGTGAATTGAATGTTTCAAAGCCATAGATGGTATGTCTGTACACCGATGCCCTTGTACAACAATTACTGCGTGACTTTTGAGGGCCATTCTGCAACGCTTTTGACTGATTCTCGAGCCCCATGAAGACGGAAATATTTGCCTTGCCTTCGATGCCTCCACCGTCCCCACCGCATGTTGGAGAGCTCCGCCCACTGGTCCCTGCATTCGTCGCTCACCTTGAATATCATGAATCACGCTGTCCGATTGTGCTCGAAGTACCCTGGCGATCACCCCGTCATTAGCAACACGACAGTCTCCTGGGAGCCGTTCTCCTTCATGTTCGACGACTTCAGCTTATCTAACATTATGGTAAAGTGCCTCCGATCAACTCATTCCTACCTCGACTCATTCTGCTGCTCTCCGTCCTGTAGATCGACAATACTAGCCACGTCACCGGATACATTGATTTCGAAGTTGCTGCGATTGTTCCGTTATGGAAATGTGCCACGGTTCCCGAATGGTTGCAAGTCCGAGTCACAGACCACAACGATGGGTGGTCGGAACAGGGTGGGTCTGAAAGCGACAGCCAGACGGTGCGGTTCGTTTTCATGCGGGAAGCAGGTTACCATCAGGTTGATACAGATTGGCTAGAGACCTACACGAAGGGTCTTCCTTTCCGAGACTTCTCAAGGAAACTTGCGGCTGGTGCCTATTGTGGTTGTATGATGGCGATTGGGTGAATGAGCGGTTCGCGTGGGCAGAGAAATATCCAGGATTAGGTTATTCACGGTTGGATCATTGGAACTGATGGATAGTGAGCGACACTCCAAGAACGCGACTATAAATAATATTTGAGTAAAAATCGGTACAGATGCCGGTCACTAGTTAATTCAAAACTCATGGATGCCTCCCTCAGGAATGGAGTAGGGGATTTTGCGAAGACGAAGGCGGGATTGAATGATGATTCATCAATGAAGAAGAGAAACTGCCGAGCTCTACATCTATCTACTGCTAGTAGTCAATATTTGTGTAGAGATATCTGATATACGATACTACATGTATGACTTGGAATGCCTCTGTAATGAGGCTCAAACAGGGTGCTCAACTTGGTGATCTGAAAAGTCAACGAGAATCACCTTCCCCGTACGAGATCCGACAACGATCTTTTTTCCATACCAATCACTTACATCACCCTTCAGGTTAGGCGGTATCCAAAGGACGCGTCTGTCCTGCCAATCCGAAATCCACCCATTTCCCTCCACGTAACGATACTGATGTGGGACTATGGCAGGGGGTGTAGAATGTTGCTGGTCATCGAGCATGAGGACAAATGCCATTGGGAGTGACGAATGATTGTTTCTGTTGATTCTGGTGGTCAAGTTGTGGTCTGAAGAGGGAGCAGGTGATATTTGCCATCTCTTCACAGAGTGACGACTCTGCAGGATGATGCTGGTCCCATCGACACAAAATGCAACGTCGTTGTCGTTGTCGTTGTCGTTGTCCTCGTCACTGTCATTGTCCTCGTCACTGTCATTGTCCTCGTCACTGTCATTGTCATTGTCCTCGTCCTCATTGTAGTCGTCGTCGTCGTGGTCATCATCGTCGTCGTTGAACTCCCCGTCCACTTTCACTTCAGCAAGGAGGCTGCCTGTCTCCACCTCCCACAATGTAAGACGACTCGGTCTGCGAGTGAGAGACAGCAGTTGACTGCTATCTGGAGAGAATCTGATGACATGTGAAGGTGTTCTGAGGGTTGAGATGAGAGTACCGGTGCGGACATCCCAGATTCGTGTCTCGGTCACGGGCGATGCTGATGCACAAAATCTTGAGTCTGGCGACCATGTCACTGTGTTGACCCAATGAGAGTGGCCGTGGAAAGTGTGCAAGCAGAGACCTGTCGCTGCATCCCAGATCTTGACGGTGTAATCATCGGACCCTGAAGCTATGAGATCTCCATCATCCGAAAAAGCAACACAAGACACAGAATTGGAGCGGCCATGACAGTCTTTGTTGAGATCCTCGCGATCGATCGTAATGTCCGTTTGCCAAAGCTGGACGAGTTTGCCATTTCCTGATGCGATAGACTTGCCATCCGATGACATCGCATCTCCATATCCGTCGTATTTGAACAACAACACGTTGGTCTTTTCTGTTAGATCCCAGATTCCAAACATCGAGTCGTTCGTCATGTACATGAGCTGCTGTCGAGTCGAAAATCGAATTGAGGTGATTAAATCATTGGCGGGGATCGTCTGGAAAACATCATAAGTCTTTGCATCAAAGATCTTCACCCCTCCATCCTCTAATCCAGAAGCAATCCATGATGAATCTGCTGAACATGCAACAGACCGTACTCCACTCTCAACTCCATCAAGAGTCTTCGAGCATTTCTTCCCCACGACGTCCCATACCCTCACAGTCCCGTCTCCACTTCCTGATACAACTGTATGTCCTGCACCTAACCAGCAAATACCAAGTACATAATTTGAGTGGCCCTTGAGAACACATTTGCAACGATGAGAGGATATGTCCCAAATTCGAACGGTATGGTCAGATAAGGCAGATGCAATCATGGTGCCGCATGGGGAGAATGCAACCGCAGAGACCCAACCGGTATGTCCTTCCAAAGCACAGACAAGGCTGCCAGTCTGCAAGTCCCAAATATCAATTATACCATTTTCACATCCAGTCGCGATGAATGCGTCATCAGGCGAGAATCCAATAGAGGACGGTTTACTTTCATTCCTAGTCAATAAAGCTCGACGCTGTCCTGTAGAAACTTCGAAAATCTCGACACAGTAAGGTTCATCTTCACAAACCGCAATCAAATCATCCCCGTGCGAGTATGACATACAGATTGCCCGCCCCATTGTTTCTATCGCCCTTGTGCACGCATCCCATGAATTCTCGACCGAATTCAACAAATGAACGTCTTTCGGGATATCGTCTTGATATAGTTTTCGAACAAGAGAGGTTATGGGGCACCAAAGCAAGGCGGAATCATATGTATGAGGTGCAGATGCTTCGATAATGTCAAAGAACCGCAGCACAAACCTTTCGCTATCTGTCACAATAGCCGAAAGTTCTGTATCTGTCACGGTGACCTACAATTTGCCAATCATAAGTAACCGAATATAGTGTCACCATGTACGACAGTCAACTCACCTCGGCCAACCATGCTTTCACGTCACGAAGGGTGTATACTGCACTTCCAAGATCCGCTACGATACTAAGCACCTCAAGCCACGGCAATAGATTATGCTTGAAAAACGTTTCCAACGACTCGATGATATCTCGAACACAGTCACAGTCCCTAGAAGTAATGCGAAGATGTCTTGCCCACGATTTGCATACATACTCCAACCCACTTCCTATATGCTTCTCTCGAAGATCACTGAGATCTTTGATGTCGCGATTCATGGCGTATCTGGGAAGGCCGCATATGTTCTTCTTCAACTTCTCGTTCATCAGCGCAAGACAGCATATGCCAAGCTTAGAATGATAAACCGAGGGGTCGATGTGAAACCTTGGATCCGTGCATCGACTCGGGTCAGTGAGGTAGTCTGGAAACGACTTGTGACACACTCTCAATAGCTCGAAATCAGAGTCTGGATCTGGAACAATGAGGACCGAGTGAAGTGAACGAATGGATTTCCGTACACTCTCCGGTGTTATATTTAGGACTGTTGCAAGGTCTCCGCATGAGAGCGGATTGAATACTAACGCAATGGAACCAACAACGAGACGCAGCTGGTCGAAAAATGCGGGGCCCGGATCCATCTTGACATCTGAGAAGCTCTGGAGGAAGATCTGATCGTAGATAGCATCGACTCCTGACTTTCCTTCGTTAACAGTGCTGTTTGGTCTGTTGATGATCATTTTGAGACTTTCTTGAGGTGTGTGATGAAGGGACTTGGTGGATTCGACGATGATCCGTGCCACAATAAAGATACCCGAGCATTTCGCCACTACCGCAAAGATCTCCTCCTCTGTAGGCCATATGACGTTCAAATTGCAATCACTTCTTTGTGCGGCAATTTCTGATAGACGCGTTCGAACATACAACTGGATGTCTTGATTGATGGATACTGAATCGACCTCGTGCAGCACAAAAACGTTTGTGTGCGGTTTTAAAAGTCTGAATCCAGCTCGAATCGGTATTTCAGGCCGACCAGTGATGAAGAATTTGACCCGTGGCAACGCCTCGATGTGTCTACCCAACAGCCAAAGGATTGCAGAAACCGGCTGCGTATCCTTACACTCGTCTAGAGCGTCTATGACGATGGTGGTCGATATCTCAGTCGACTGCAATGGTCGTATTAGGAGGGTTTCGAGCTGCATAGCTAGGGTCTCGTGGCCAGCGTCAGGAGTGGAGTTGAGGATCTGAATGAGGGCGGTTTTGAACATCGGGTATCGACATGCGAGATGATACGCCAGGGTGGGGAATATGAGGTTGATGTCGCGTCTGTTGTCGAAGTCACGAGAACAGAAGAAACTGGCTCCAAGGCGTTCCCTTTCAGAAGTCCGTTGGGCGAATGTCTTTGCTATTGTGGATTTTCCTATCCCTGCTTTCCCATTCAACCAGTACACTCGTCTGTTATCAACATCTGCTTCCCAATCTTCGATCCGCCGTAATTCGTCTCTCCGCGTGCCAGTCAGGCATGCATCATGGTTAGCAGACCGATGGCCCGCATCCTTGACGTGTGGTAGCTTATCGAGAAGCAAAATCTCTGGATCAGATAGAATCAGATATATACAAGGCTAAGATATGCGAATGATTACCATGATCCTGTGAAGATATCAGAATCAGAAGTCGTCTCATTGCTTGAACGGTCCCCAACACACCTGTATGTATGTGTTGATATTCATATCTCTTCCAATATCGACGAACGTTCCATGATCAATGCGAACATCAGAGGCATTGTTGAAGAATCCAGGTCGACGGTTCGCTTCAGAAGATCCAGGCTGCTTATCGAGACGCAACCTGTCCTTGAACCTTGCCAACACACTTGAGCCTGGATGGTCCGGCGAAGAGACGGATGGTGCGGTATCTAAGTCATTTGCTTGCTGCTGGTCAGATTGCTGCCTTAAGGCAGCCTTAGTCTTTTTGGATTTGCGAAACAAGGACATTCGAATTGGATGGTATGCAAGCGTGAAGATGGATGGGAGTACAAGACGAGCTCACTTTTTCCACGCCCCATCACTGAGAGTATAGCCTCCGACTCTAGCGCCGTCTCCAACAGGCAGCAAAGTCGCACACTGAGCGAGGCGCGCAGGAAATAGATTTCTTGAAGACTTTACTACCGGCGCTTAGAACTATAAAAGTGGACTCTTGCGTGTTGTATGTTGAATAAGTTACCATGCTTAGATGGAACCAAATCCTTATGCCGGTAGACTCATGCTGATGATGTCAATTCCCTACCATCAAACTTCCTCCCGACGAACTTCTCACAAACGCAAAATCTCCGAGCCTGTAGTTGTTGACCGCCAGTGACCATGAAGACTTCGACTGAGAATCGGAGACGTTGAGATGAATCCGGCTTAGAATCTTTACCGGTCAGACAGCCTCAGCCATAGGAATGACGCCACCTAACCTGGCTCCTCTCATCCCTTTGACGTTGACGATGGCAGTCAATGGACTCTGTTTCAAGGGTTTTTAGTATGGTTGTTTAAAATTTGTTGTTCAGTTTCTTCTATGTCAAACACTTTTTGTGTGCTCGAAAAACTTTGAACCATGGTCGACTCGATGACCACCAACTTTTTTTTTTGACGAGCACTAGACTTTTTTTGGCGCGCATGCGGCGCAACACTACAACACTTTTTTTTGCTGCACTACTAACACTTTTTTTGTGACGCGTGACCCAAGGTTGTGATAACAAACTTTTTATTTTTGAACACACAACACCCAAAACTGGAAAGTTAACCCAATTATAGGGGTAAAATGGAAAAAGTGTGTGATTTTATTTTTTATACTAATCTACCGGCATAAATCCTTGTGTGAAACACCTGTACATTTTTAAAAAAATGACAGAGAACTGTGTATTTGGCAACGTTTCAGAAGGCCGTGTCACGTCTTCTGACCATGGCTGCATCCCAAGCCAACAAGAATAAGCCTTTTAGTTGATCCATTCATCTCGTGTCAAGGACGTGCACCCAGCCCATCGATGTATCCCTTCTTCCCTCTATCTATCCATCGATCCTGGGTGCCCAAGACCAAATCGAACAATGCTATGGCGCCTCCTGGTTTTTTGGACGCTATATCGCCCACACACATCCATGATAACTGACCAGGTGGTTTTTAAACGTAACAAACGATCTACATAAACGATGCGTCTGTATAACACCAGTGCACAAACAAATAACAGGCATGAAGAGAAATTGAATTGGGGCTAAACGTTACGCGCGGCTGTTGACAAGGCTGCGATTCGAACGAAGTGAAGAGAAATTTGAATAGCGGATAACGTTGCATGAGTACAATTATCGACAGCGTCAGAGAGAAATATGTATCAAAACAAGCTGTAACATGAGCATAATATGGTTGATGATTCACAACTTGAAGAAACAATAACGAGGAAGCCCACTTACTATCGTGCTCTCGATGATTCAAGATTCCACTTCTACCTCTGCGGAATATAGGGCGATGTCCCATAGTTCAGCACAATCTGGTACAGGACATGCTAAAATATGGAGGCACGGCGGCTTGATAGATATGAAACACCAGTTGTGTCGCAGCGGAAGCCCTTTCAGTGATAGGAGGAATGGGGAGAGTTTGTCCTCAATTCCATGAGTGTCGGAAGCAGTCATTTGAAGGAGGTAGAAGTTGTTGTTGTGTAGAATGAAGGAGTTAATTCCTAGTACTTGGTTGGCTTTGACCGGTATGTAGTAAACGTTGGCCTCAATTTGAATCCCATCAGCGACCTCCTCCGGGGTGTAGTTGACGACACGAGAAGGAATCACGTAGAGAGAGGTCCTGTCTGCTGAAGCGCCAACACGCAAGGCCTCCATTGTTGCAGAATCCTTTGATCCCTTAAATTTGGTGTGACTTGAATACCACCGAGGATTCTTTGTAGCCCTTGTCTGCAGCTGGCCACCAATGCGAACCATTGGGACGAAGTCAAACTTGATCCTCTTTGAGAAGATGATGTGGCAATAGGACTCGAAAATATCGCCTGCAATTCTTCTCGTGGAAGGCAAGGCAATGTAGCACTTAAAGAGACGGACCAGCTCGTGGCGCTCCAGCG
The DNA here is from genome assembly GCA_003313825.1 of Sarcodon aspratus. Classification (NCBI taxonomy): domain Eukaryota; kingdom Fungi; phylum Basidiomycota; class Agaricomycetes; order Thelephorales; family Thelephoraceae; genus Sarcodon; species Sarcodon aspratus. Next base: position 1,369 of record QLOR01001846.1, on the reverse strand, counting down.
CCCGCATCTGGGCAGCAAGTTTTGAGGCGACGAAGGGAGTGATGGTCACAATATCCACTTCGATGGAATCCACGCACGCGCCCGAACGCCTCAGCATATACATCTTGTGTGACACGTCGTCCAAAGCCAAGCCCCCACGGGCAAATGAAATGTCCTCAAGGTACCTCAACCTGAGACTACTCAACGCCTCATCCAGGCCGATCCTGTGCTCATTCAAAACATCTTCCGACCCAAAACATAGACGGGGGGTGGGACCAAGCTCATCAAAGATTTTGTCGATGACTGTCAAGGGCACGTCTGGGGCACGAAATGGAGCACTGGGCGCCATGGAGCAGGTGAGAAACACGCAAAATCTGTATCAACAGGATGCCTTACGCTGTATGTATTTCCGCCCTGGTCCATGGGTTCATCACGCAAACTGCCAGTGCCATAGACTGGTGTGCTTTGTTCCAGCTTGGTGGAGTTGGAGTCGTGGTGTAGATGACGAAATGTTGTGAGCCATGTGTAATAAGTTTTGGGGGCAAGCCCGAAGGAGTATCCACCGAGTCAACAAGTGTCCATATAACAGTTTTGTAAGACAGTGCATCGAAGGAAGTCGGTTGCGCGAAAACTCCTTCTTCAACGAACAACCAACAGGTGGTAACCGAATAGAAGATGACCGGCTTTTTTTGCGCACAGCACGCTCGTAAAGCGTACAAGCGCCAAATACTCTTGCCTAGCCGTAGTATCTGAGTTGTCAGTAGTGCATAGATGATAATAACATCGGATAAGCTCACCAGTTCCTGGCTGACCTGTGATAACAAGACATGGAGATAGTGGGTTGGACGCATTTTCAATTTCAGTGTAAAATTCCTCGGCAAATTTAAACATTCTGATATAATCGGCACGAACCCATATCTTGTCCTCCATGCCTCGAATATCGATATCTAGGACGTAACAGCTTGGATCGATATCATCATCCTCTGCTGTAGATTCGTCGATTTCCATATCGGAAGATGAAGGCGGTATGGAGACAGCAGTGGATGAAGATAGGGGCTGCTCGCCCTCTGTATCTGCCACCTCCTTTACCCCCCAAAACTTCCTATGAAACTGGGCAAATGGGTGATCAGTAAGGGCAATTCGTAGTTTCCAATCATCTACGGAGTTATCACCAACAACGGACACCAAGGACGACATAACGAAAGGATAAAGGGAGTTGACGGACTGTTTGGAAGGTTGTGGCGCATGCTCACAGCATTGACGTCATTGCGATTTAGGAAGCATAACCCCTTTTGAGGAAAAGGCTAATGTTATGTGAAAGTAGTTAGAGCCCGTTCGGTAACTGATTTTCAAACAAAATTTGCTCACGTTTCGAAGAACCACCAAAATT
>QLOR01001843.1:0-33980 GCA_003313825.1 Sarcodon aspratus | reverse complement strand
AAGCACGACTCCTACGGTGATCTTGCTTCCTTGGTTCCCTAGCCGCGATAGAAGGATCAGGAGACAAGTTACCACTGATCTCTATGCCATTTTATCTAATCAAGTGAACTTGCGAAGGAAGGAGGCGCCATCTAATGATGTCATCGACGTACTTATCAGTGAAGGCCTTGATACCAATGAAATCATCGGTGTACGTATCATGCTTCTCCCTAGTCTATCTGCATCGCTCACGTCCTGCTCACTTAGTGGATAATGACTGCTATGTTCGCCGGAGTGATAAACACTGGCATTATCTGTAAGTCATGTTTCTGGATTGTTCTAACTTGGTGTAGGTTCTGATCTGTGAGTCATACATTAGCCTGCTGGATTCTGATCGAATTTGCCATTAATCCAGAATGGAAGGAGAAATGTCGCAAGGAGGCTCTTGACCTCGTTACCAAGCATGTGGGTCCTAATGCTTCTGGTGCACCTCTCCACGAACGAATGGCGTCAATTCCTATGTCCGCGTGGGAAGACGAGATGCCCATCCTTGATGCTTGCATCCGCGAGGCGATAAGGCTTTACTTCTCCCTTGCAGCTTTACGACGTAACATACATGATGATATTCGTATTGGAGACAAAGTGATCGAAAATGGCGCCTTTATTATATATGATATTGCGGACGTCAACCTCAATAGCGAAATATATCCTAAACCCGAGAAGTTCGACCCGGACAGGTTCTTGATCAGAAACGAAGACGCCAAATCACAGAAGCTATACCCTTTCCTCGGTTGGGGAGCTGGTGAGCCCTAAATTCTCATCAAGTGATCGTTTATATGACGTTTGCGCAACTTTGTTATTCCACAGGAAGACATGCTTGTCCTGGTATGAAGATAGCCAAATTACAGATGAAGTTGATCGTTGCTTTGATACTTCTTTCTTTCGAGTATAAGCTTGTTGATGAGAAAGGAAGGTTTCCTAATTCTCCTCCGCGACCTAATCGCACCGGCGTGCATCAGGTAAGTGGCTTACGTTGTGGGGACCAAGTATATGTGTTCACGCTATGTATTGTTCTTACAGGCTCGCCCAGCTGGGAAGCCCTGCTATCTCGAGTATGAAAGGGTCTCTGCCTGAACGGAGAGATATATCCTGGTCACAGAGGTTCTACTGCTACTTCACCACCTAAGCATTGTTGATCTATTTACAAGAGTTCCCCGCAGCCTGTCCACCGTGTATTTATTTATTATTAGTTTCTTTTTAACTGGGCAAATTGTTGTACGGATTTATTTGCGCAGCGCGTGACGAGACAGTCCATAGTGATGACCATCTTTTCCAACGATCGTGAGTCGCTTCTTGGTCGTTTCTCGTAATCACAATGCGTTTTGTTAGAACGTATCATACATATCAGTTGCATCCACCTTAGTTGTATTAGACCTAGAACCCCCCGCTAACAATATAGGATGACACACCATCCTCGAATTCAAGAAGAGACAATGATGCGATTATTTGACTTGGACAGGGTCGCAGCGTCTATTGGGACATTTAGGAGGATATCAACTATGTCATGCTGAAACATCATGGTTGCGCGTGGCAGAGCATTCGAGATGTCAACAATCCCTGACACCTACCACAAGTTACATGCATATGCGAGTATTGGTTGCTCGAACACGTAAGATACAGAGTAGTATCCACCCGAACGGTTTCCATCATTACATCGGCTTGCTACCGCTGTATGACGGGCGGTGCAGGAGAGCCTCTACATGTCGAGTGTTGAAAGTCTCCTCGTTGATCTCGAGGAAGCGGGAGATCGACGGTAGCGGTGATTGACTCTACTAGCCTCGGTGGCGGTCGCATTCGAGTTACTAGAAAATAACCTCACGATAGGTAGGTAATTTGTACCTGCATTTCGGCGGGCCCTTGTCAAATGAAATGGGAGCTGATGCGGATTTGGATAAAAGTGAGCCCCGTCCACGTCAAAATCTCAGTCTCCAATTGGCGAGTTGGATACAGTAAAGTCGGACTTCTTTTAGTTCCGTACCATTGAAAAATTGAAATGTGCTTCCACGTTTTTGTCAACTTGATCGCAAAGTGGCCTGCGATTGGACGACCAACAAAACCTACGTAACCAACTTGAACTCAAAAGCTAGTGAGCATGTCATCAGTGTGACATCGTCCTCTTTTGGATTCTTTGTCTTCTCCGTATTGAATAAGTACATAGTACCATGACCCTCGTCCAGACAATTTCCACGTTCTCCGTGGCCGCGAGTTTCACGGTCTTTCTCTTCTCGGTGTTCCTGGCGGCTCCTTGTAACTAACCACTATACGCTATAGTGACTATACTACACATTCCTTTTTCTCTCTTATCCCGCTGGGGTTGGAAATTTCATGTAGATGTCGTCGTCATCGACTACTCCAGATCCGAGCGAACATCCATTGGATTACTTGGCTCCCGTCGTCCTTGTCCCCCTGATTCATGCTGTGGAATGCTGTATTATTGTGTCCCAGTTGCTCACATATTGGTTACGGGGCCGTAACCAAGGTATATACACCAGGATCATATTGATCTTCACATCTCTTGTTGGCTTGTGAGTCGTTTTACACCCTTTTATGTTAAGAATGCATAGGGATACAACGATTTTAGCTTGCAAGTCATATTATCGATGATAAACTTGTGGAGAATAATGGTGACGGGGTTCGGAGACTGGGTAAGTCCATGTGTTAATCTTATACACGCATTTACTGATTAATCAAGCACAGGATGTTGTGCTTGCTGACCCGTGGTCATCCAAGACGCAACCATTACTTGTACGCTGCAAGATTTTTCTACAGAGTTGTTGACATTTATGTCGCCCAGACCGCTTTGATCGCAGCACCTATTCAAGCTTTTCTAACTTGGAGATGTTGGATAGTGAGTCCTAATTGAGGTCGTGTTTGCCTAACGCTAAGCTTGCGAACTTCAGCTTACAGAGAGACGTGTCATGATACTGGTAACCATACCAGATCGTTGAGCGTGAATTAATCTAACTCACCCACCGGTAATCTAGGTCGTATTGTGTCCTCTCATGCTAGCCTATGTTGTAACGACTGTTATTGTCACTGCGAACTTATTTAATCCACCCAAGCCCCCAGAGGTTCCAGTGACTCAAGCAGTCCACACCGTGCCTGCTGTAGTACCTAAACCTTCTGTAAGTCTCGTCACTGCGTTCCATATTCCCCACTCAGTTCTCACCATTAACTTTTTAGCAGGACTTTCGTTGTTCGTCTAGTGCTTACAATTAGCGGTGGACTTGAAACTAATATGAATTTTGTAGTCATTCTGACATTGGCGTTTCCAGCAGGTTCGATTCCAAACCTACGCCTGCGATGTCTTTTACTGACCGGCTTGTCATAGTTTCGGACATGATCCTGACAAGCATATGTTGGTCTTTTCACACTACTTAGTTTCTGTACTCATCCTCAAATTCTCCCAGTGGTATGCCAACTTTGTAGATCGCGATCTATCGTAGCTACTCCTCGGCTACGGAAGGTTGTGTTTAATTCCATCCTTTTAATTCGACTTTCTGAAATTTCCGAATCTGTCCAGGTACTCGGTCGCCTCATACTTGTAACATGGGAGGCCGCTATCCCTCCATGTGCCTGTGCAATTACATGTCTCGTTTTATTCCTAACCACTGTCAGTTTGTTCGTTTTCTAATTCGCCGTCAATATCTGATTCGGCAAGCAGAGACAACAGTCACTATGGTTCTCTGAGCTTTTTTCCATACTAGGCAAGCTCTATGTGATCTCTTTGCTGACCACATTGTAAGTCCTCGTTCTTCAAGATAGTTTCATCTATTGACACACTCGAATCCAGGAATGCTAGGACATCTTTCCCTGACCTCAATGAATCCACTATCGACTGGAGAACCCCGGTACGGACAAGAACTGGAGGCACCTGCCATGCATGCCAATGCCAATGCCAATGCTCCCAATCAGATGGTCGGGTGATGAGTGACACGGAGAGAATGCCGGTTGAATTTGCGACGATGACCCCGACAAGTGACATGGGAGAAATCTCTTCTGGATTTTACAGCGGCAGCGATAATATTGCTTGGACAGCAAGCAAGCAATCGGCGTAAACCAATTATACTGAGACGCGCAGCCGCTTGGAAACGAATGTGGTGGTGTGTTGTTCGGTGATCTCTCCGCTGTCAGTTCGTCGCCCTCCTAGAATCGGAAATATATATTATCGTAAGTTATGCTTTGAAGAAGTGTTGAAGTGTTGAGGCTTTGTCTCAATTCTGAAGTGCAGACATGACAAGACTCATTGGGTGAGAAGTCAATAGACTTCACGTCTTTGCATATGCCTACGGCAAAACCAGCTCGTGTCACTCCTGTCATGGCATAATTTCATACCATGATCTCTTGCAGCAACAGCAATTAGTGTACCTGATGTGGAAACACTATCGGAGGGTAATGGTCCAAATCTGAAATTTCCCGAACGCAAGCATTCCAATTGTCATATACTGCATTCAGCAGTTTAGCCTCCATCATTAATTTGCCTAGGTAGATAGAGCCTTTGCATGGCGGATGAGGAAGGAGACCAAGGAAACGCTGAATGATATATGTGCATTGCCGAATGTTCCGTGGCATCAAATTTCGCAATCATCAATCAAGGCAAACAGATCTGAATCAGGACTCTTGGTCTGGAATGAGAAGATCAACAGCCGAGTGGTTCTGATAAGATAGACAAGCTCACATCCGTCAACCATGATCTCATATCATGGAGTGCGTAAACATATAATTTACTATCAATACTCAGTGCTTCAAGCCATGGAAAGAAGCGGTCCTCCAACAAATAATTGACCGATTTGACGATTTCACCAATATCGGAACCATATCCGAAACTCGACCGGGGTGCTTGGTCTAGAACGAACACGCGTACACCAGTGAAATCCCCATGTATTCCTCGCGTCGTGTAGGAAGGTCCTTGACATCATTGTTCATGACGTATCGAGGTAGGCGGCAAATATTCTTCATCAACATACTCTTTATGAGTTCCAAACATAGAGCACTAAGCTTTAGATGGTGAGAGGAAGCGTTAATGTAATATCTCGTATCACGACATCGTTCCCGTTCAGTGATGAAATCAGCAAAGACTTGTGGCACATCCGCACAGGGTCTGAATCAGAGTCAGGCACAATAAGAACCGAATGTCGATGGGAAAGAATCTTCCGTATCCTTTCTGGCGAACGTTCCAATATCTTTGCCAGGCTCGCTGTTGTAAGGGAACGTACGTTCAGAGCATTTACATTAATATTGATCTGATTTCCTGCGATATCTGTGAGGACCTTGCTGATGTCAACATTTGAGGCTCCTGGGAAGAATCCAGCATTTACAGAAGGCGCAGAATTTTGCATATGGAGCTCGGATAGCACTTGACAATCGAAGGTCGTAACTGTCAAGTTGCTCAGTGGGTGAGGTTGTGAGCACTTCCGAGCTAGGCCTCGAATAGCAATGACGTTCAGGGAAGGGTATGGGAGTAGATAGCACAGTTCGAGCACACGTTGTGTCCGGCCCATGATACAATTTAATCGGATCATTCCAGCATGAGAAGGAGCAGCGCTGGCCCTGGCTGCCTCAGAGTCCCCGGGCCGGCAGGGAAGAAGTTGATCTTGAAGTTCACTGTGACTCAAGACAGTTGTCACACAGCGTGCATGTGACTGGTAATCAGAACTTCAACTGTGCACGGGGAGGACGCGTCGAGCAACCCGTAAAGCACAGTATGGCTCGAACTGCCATTCGCAGTCCCAGCATTGAAGCCAGAATGGAAGAAGAAGAAGAAGAAGAAAGCGGGAGTTCCGATGACTCTGGTGACGAACGGGATCCTCGCATTCGACGGACACGGAACAATATGGTATTTCAACACGAAGATGGAAGTTCTGTTCTCTTCGCGTTCTATAAACTTTCTCCTGGACAGGAGGCGCATCTGACAGAGATAATCAGGGTAAGTCCCCGCAGCACCTTGATCACAGTTCTGCAACGCGTTGACTGAACAACCTAGAACCATGGGGGGCAAGTCGTTGAACACCCCGACTACGCGGACACCATCATTTGCACCCACGAAGAACTTGAAGACCTTAAATACAGATATGACTTCGATGTGAACGTATACGTGGAGGAGATTAGTTTCATTCGTCGATGTCTCGCAAGCGGAAGTTATAAGCACAGGCCGCCTGTTGTAAAAGGGATGGGTGGACGTGCCCCACGAACGCAACCGTGAGCATATTTCCTCGATTCATCCAATAGCTGCTTTTGAGCTCCGTCTCAGGCTCACAAAGTTCACGGACGTTGATGTCGAGAACTTATGCGTGTTCTTGGCCAAGGTCATACCGTATAGTGGTAACGGCGGTCGCACGGGGAGAGGAGTATATCAAAAACAATGGAATATCTTGAGTACAGTTACTCGCGTCGCATATAGCAAAGCTTATATCTTTTACCAACAGGCAATAACAAGACCAGAAGCCGAATCCGAGCAATGGATTTTGCGGCATTCCGCTGAATCATGGCGTTGTTATTACAAAACTCATCAAGCTGAATTGGATCCCATGATTGCTGCTCTTGTTAAAGAAAATCCGCCAAAGCCAGATCGCAAAGGACAATATCACCTGAACAGGCGCTACAGAGGAGGAGTGTGGATACAGGTCGACGTGGAAAGTGATAGCGAAGAATTCGAGATTAGCAGTGACAACGAAGCGACCGATGATCATATCCGAGACCCCATAGCGTTGGCTGGTCAGAGACGAAAATTATCCGCTTTATCATTGGCAAACAGTTCTCGAGCCTCCGACGGCCATATTGCAAAGAAAAGAAGAGTTGAACGAGTGTCTATCCGTGTATCTGACACGGAAGCAGGTCGTGCCAGACCGAACTCGACGCGAGATCGTCATTTCGTGGAACGTGTCATCAATGATTCCGATATTATTCATTCTGACGACCATGCCGTCCATGGGGAATTTGCATCGTCGTAAGTTCACTCTTTGCAGACGTGCTATTTCTCACCCAAGATTAAGTCTCGGCTCTAGATGGCGAGCGGGTCCTGATCCAGATGAAGCCGGCCCTTCAGGGACCCAACGAACGCCGACGCCAAACCCAGAAGACTTCTCGACGCTATTTCTGCCAGAGCGCATTTCTGCAATTGTACCTCCCAGAGTAAGACACAAAGCAAAACGTGCATTCCCACCACGGGAATCATCTCCTCCATTGCGCAAAAGGCTGGCCACGGCTGCATTGCAATTTAAGGCGAAGTCAAGGACTGATCAAATTATAAGCGCTAATAATATATCCCAACCTTCAGTTCCTAATTTTTCAATGAGCTCACAGGCAACTCTGGTAGGGCCTGTCTCTACACACCTGCTTGACGAGCCTCAGAGTGGAACGGTTGAACATGAAGGAAGAGCGGAGCAAGAACCCTTGCATAATTCAAACCAGACGAGCTTTGTGTCGAGGTCTCGAGGATCGCTAAGCGAAACTAACAGAAGCAAAACGAAACAAGCAAATAGTCTCCAGTTCGTGCCCTCCGATGCTCCATACAGGAATACTCGAGCTAGGTTACGGTCTGCCTCTGTGGAGCCGCTGCATATTGAGCCCCCAGCAGAGGTTGGCCGAGCAGCGTTGGACTTGGTTGAGGAGAACGGTGAAGAACACGTCTATGCTACAAACAACACCAGGGAAGATAGTTACGAGGAAGAAAATATCGAGGAATATTTACGCTCAAGCTTTGACAAAGATCCGCTGGCAGAAACTAGCGGATCAGTTTCAAAGGACCCGATGCAGTCCGAAATCCCATCTCCTGCATCACATATCAGCAAAGATGATCTGATAGTTGCCCGTAACCTATCCGGATCTATTTCCATTGCTCAACGGGAGTCTGAAGTCGACGACGATGACAAGCTCATTGCAGAAATGTTATCTTCACGAAAGCCTATGCATGGGACCAGGGCCAGATTGATGTCCTCTAGCGCGGACCCATTTCGCGCACGTTCCAATTCGAGGGCACATCAAACATCGATATCCCTTGGATCTAGAGGCAAGAGTAGAAAACATGGCCGGATCGATCGAGGGTCTTCAGATAAGACTACAGAAGAAGAGAATTTCCCCTTGTCTGGTACGCGCGCGGCAGTGGTTGTGGATCAAGTAGAGAAGGAGATATGGACTCCTTTACCTGGAACCAGAGCGGCGGCTGAGGTGCGGAGGCTGCATGGCGTTCTGACCTGAACTTCTAGATGATGGTGTGGTCACCCTCGTTCAGCCTCAAGTTCGTACATATATTTTCAATGCTTACTCGAGATATCTCGGATTTTACCGTACATGTACAGTTGTCATCTGGATCATAATTTTCCTGTTCAATCGATTCAATCTTCTCCTCCCTATTCAATCAAGAACGAAATAGGAGAGATTTGGACAAAATGGTTTGCGTCGACGGATCTGATCTAGGATCTTGAAACTTTTAGTCGACGGAGCAACAAAAAAAAGCACTACTATCTATGTACAGGTTCAAACCGCCGAGTCATCCCAAGTTATTTAATCGGGCAAACGACACCAAACAACTTTCTCTCCCCGTGTGACAAACATGATGGGAGTGATTCCTCCCGAATCTGAACGTTTGAACCATAGGCCTTGAATTCAGAATTTCCTGGAGGGGTAGTATAACTCAGTTTATGTTATATAGTATCATTCTGTTCGAGCTGCGCTCGGAGCGGCGGGAACAGTAGTTTCGTTCAGTGAACACTCTGAAAGCTTTCTTTCCTTCCGGTTTTGCTTTACTTCATTTTTATTTTATTCTTTTGTATTTTAATTATCATCAGTGGGCCAGGCCATCTTATTCGCAACACATCCAACTCTTCATGTCATCCCGCCTGATGCAAAGCAACGCGCACACAGGTGTATATATCCTCACACTACTAGTAACCCGGCCGGGACGGACGTACGACGCACTGCTTTCTTCATCCGCTTTGACGACCAAATCAACAATGGGCCAAAAGGTATCACTGTGGCTCACTGGTGCTGGCACACATTGTGCATACTGTGTATGTGGCCACGGACAAGTGGTGGCCTTTTTTCTTTCTGAATGACGAACCGCCGCTCTGAAAAGAAGGCGTGTGGAGAACAAATGTTCTATCCTCCTCCCCCCCGGAGTCTGCTAGGCTTACGGATATAACTCGAGAGACACGATTTTGTCCCCATTATGTCTGATCGTTATGATGATTATCGGCTTGGCCAGTCTCCGTCTTCGTCGTCGTCGTCTTCGTCTTCGTCCGGTCCGGAGGGTGGTCAGTCACTAGATAACTGGTATAACCAGGTAACGTCTTAGTGTCCAACCCTGTTTCCACTTGTCAGCTCTTTTCCTAATGCCCAAAAAACGGGTTCAGAATTTCGGAACGCCCCGACCGGAATACGAAGTCCAAGTAGACAAGTGGTTCCAAGAGGTGCGGAGTCTACCGCCTGAGATCCTTATCTCACACTATCGTCGGTGTTAACAAAGACGCGGGGTTCCTAGAATTTTTCAGTGGCGCCTCGACCAGAACATGAAGTCCATGAAGTCCAAGTAGACCAGTGGTTCCAAGAGGTCAGTCAAGGTGTCCTACAATCATCAACCTAAACACACACATATATATCTATAAAGCGTCGTCAGTAATATGACGAATCTCGCCTGAACGTCTATAATACTTTACCTTTTTATCTTTTCTAACTGCTCTTGGCCGATATATACAGCATTTCATTGGTCTACCAGAAACACGTCCCCCGACAAGATCAAAAAACCGTTCTAGTCCAAGGTTCACCGTCCGGGGCCGGCCCGGGGTGCGCATCGACAGAGTTTTCACCGGAGAAGCCACGATCGACCAGGCAGAAGAGCCTATTGCTGAATGCCTTCGGCAGTACACGAACGTCACCGTGCGCATAAAGGTACGATGACCCCAAATGAAGATATATATATGTATCTCTTCCGAATCTTGACGCCCGGCCGAATTATTCCACAGTTTCCTAATCAACCGAAGCACGAATTCGTCATGAATACCTGGCATGCCAAAAGAGGGTGCATCAACAAATGCGAAGCGTTGCAGATGGGCCAATTGGTGGCCAAGACTGCTTCCGAGTTTGCGATCTATGCGGACAGTCTTCCGTTCACCTCTCAGGACGTCTTTTATCTGCGCGGGTTTGATACTCATCACAATGTTATAACTGCAATTGTCGAGAGGCGATAGAACATTGTTTTTCCTCTATCTACCTACCACAGAAAATCTGTCAAAAAAATAAAAATACATTTGTCAATGCTGCACAATAACGCTTGCGTGATCCAGATTTCCCCGATTTTTGCAAATACACAAGTTAGAAGTACGCCTGTTGAGAGATTAATGCTATGGAAACACAACGCGTAGCATTGCGTAAACGACATACCGCAGCGTTAGGAGGACTGGCTACTCCACCAAGGCTGAATGACCCAGACAAATATTTCAAAGAGTGTTACCCACAAACAGATAACGAAAAAATATATGCTTACACATTGAGCGGCCACGATGAGAAAAAAAAGGTGTATCGACCGGTGTCTGCACAGAGTTCTGATAACCCTTCGAGGTCGAAGAATTCACCTAACAATCACATGCGTGAACACTACGCAACCATGATTTTCGGCAACCTATGATCTTACCGATAGGCATTCCCCATAGGCTGCAATAATCTCGTTAGCGACAGGAGAGAAATCACGAGCGCTAGTTGTGCTCACCCTAAAAGTGTCTAGGAAGAACGTTGCATCAAGCGTTAGTCTCAAATTTTTGTCAGAGAAATATATGACAGACCTGATGCATGTGGGAAAACCCTTCAGGCGGCCAAGCCTAGAATCCTTCGTGGATATGAGTTATAACGCAAGTCAAAACACGTACCTCTAGAGCAGGCTGATCGGACGCTACAGCGGCAAAGTGATTGTTCCTGCACGAGTTCAAATGACTTTGAAGAACCAAAGTCTTGACGTATTTGCTTACCATAGGAATCTTTTCATATCCTCAGATTGCTCAATGCCAGCACTTGATGGATGGTGAGCACCAAGCTACTCTAAAGGAAAATAGAGACGAACAAGGTTTCAGGTTTGGTTGGCAATGCATCTTTCTCAGCCTGGGAGCTGTTATAGTATCGCTGTGTGAATCCAACACGGATCAACAAGATGTCCGCAGATCTGAACTCGACGCCCTGGAATTTTGCACAAGCTTCGAGGTCTGTGACACTAATACCGTGAGTCGTCCAAGGATCATACGGAAGCGACCCTCCAGAAGCAGTGTAATACTGAACCATATCAAGAAGGACGCCTCGGCCGCATATGCCGTGCTGGGCCCAGTCTAACGACGTTCGTGTGAGCGTGTGAGTAAATGATCTCTTTAGTAACGTACTGTGAATTCCCAGCTTGATTTGGTCCGCATTTATCTTCATTGGATCTGGCGTAGAAAAGTGACCGATTGGCAGCGACTCTGCAGGGGTGCTAGTGGGACAGAATATAAGTGCCCGTTGGACAGGCAAGTGTGAAGCTTTCGTAATCACTTGTTATAGTATAGTCCATGGGCCACAAGACCGAAATGCTTGAGACCGTCCCACTGGGTGCCGGATTGGGTATTCTGTCCATAATTGCTTAGGTGACAGATCCAACCCTAAAAACACGGTTTTCTCCAACTCACGATGTGGATGATATCATCAGTGACTGCGGGCACGTGAGGGCGTATAGACTCGATGTGAGGGACTTTGCGACCGAAGACAGGCTAGAAAACGAGTGCAAAATTTAACAGACGACCGTCAAAATGTATAGGACTGGCAGCGGACCTTCTCGGGGAAATTGATAGGCCTTGAATGAATGTCTGTCAAACGCTTGCTGACGGAAACAATACAATAACGCGCGTTATACCCACCAATTCAAAGAAGCAGTCTTTCCTGTTCTGAATCCCCCAGATGAGCTTTGTCTTATCGTGGAGAAGGATATACAGACCTGATTTCTTCTTTCGCAGCACGTTGGACAACATCTGGAGTCAACAAGTTGATCGTGCCGAGTTGATCGTCCTTGCCCCAGACGTCCCAAGCGCAGCCGGCGAATTCTTTAAAGGGGGGGAGCTCATCGAACGAGGGGAGAGGTTGTGGGGCCATGATGTGCGATACGGAAGGCAAGAAAGTCGGTGAGGGGGTTATATATGTGGCAGGGCTATATAGTTGTATCCAGCCCCAGATTACCGAGCCATCACCGAGTATACAGCGAGGGCACGTGAAAAAAAATGTTGCGGATCGGGAGAGTGGGTTAGCAGACTTGAAGCAGAAGCTGTAAGATGTGCTATAGGAAATGGTGATCCCAGATAACGCTGTGATAATTTGTACCGGTCCCGGATTTCCTGTCACAAGGCAACGGCGGGGGCGCGGATGCAACTTGTGTAAGCTTCTCCCGCTCTTCCCCTTGCCCTGCAGTGAGACCCCGCTCGGAAACTAGTGGTGGTTTGAACCATCGTAGTGTGAGGGCACCAGGCTGACGAGCCCGTCTCACCTTTTCCGCACTGGTTCAATTTAAATGTGCCTGAGAAGTGTGGTTTACGTAATTTGGTCTATTGGTGGACCCCGGATCAATCCCGCACCCATGCAAGTAACCTGACTGCTCTTTTCAGCTCGATGGTCGATTTCATTTCACACCCGATTACATGTATTTCTGTCAGATCACACGCATGTACTTAACACTCAAAGTCAAAAGGTTGTCATGCTATCCCAATTACGTTGACGTTCTTCTGGAAGAGCAAAACGCATGTAAGCTCAACGTGCGTACTACACAATAACCTGGCACCAACCTTTCTGGGACATCCCACCGTCACCCCGTTGCACCCCCAACATTTGATCTCCTTCAACGAATCACACTCTTCCAATAGACCCTTGATCACAAAATCGTTCACCCCTCGACAGAACCCCACATTGACTTTCACCAGGTGCTTTGCTTCCTCGGAAATCCGACGCAACGATTCCTCTGCCGTTGCCTTCCATCCGTGAATATTCAATACCGTCATACGCGATCCCGAATGCCTCAACACTGCATCCAAAGCCGCCGACGATAGCTCATGATTACGAGACATATCCAAACACTTGAGCGCTGGATTCGATTTGCTTTGCGCCCAGCTCTCGAAGAACCGCCCGACCCCTTCATCTGTCAACTCGTCTAGATTTGCAAGGCTCAAGCTTTCCAGTCGATGCATATGTGGTTCTATCCCCTCGGTCAGGAACCGGTCCGTCACATTCTTGTTGCCAGACAAGTCCAGGTGGTTCAGCGTCGAGCCTATTCGTTTCATCAACGTAATCAATGCCTTTTCCGAAAGTGCCTCTGCCGTTCCGGGATACGACAGATCCAGGTGCGTCAGCCCCCCTTTCACGGCGGTCCCTATGACTTCGAGAAACTCGTCAGACATCTTGCCCACCTCTTTTAACCTCAGTTCTTTCAAACCCGCGCAGGTCGTTACCAGCATGTCAATGCAATCTATATCAAACCGTGGGCTTTGCGTAATGAGGAATCCCTCGAGCTGGGGATGAGACTTGAAGAACGTCTGCCATGCAGCCGCGCGCACGAGGAATGGCCCAAGAAGGTCGATGTGCTTGAGATGTGGCATGGATGTGCACCACGTATCCAACACAGAATCATCTATGCGTCCACAAAAGTCGAGCCGAAGTGATGTCAGGTTTGGATTCAGAGATCCAAGTGCGCAAAGCGCTGGAGGTGCAAGATCTGTGACACGACATGCTCAGTATACTGCGATACTCCCAAAAGTATAATCTTACTAGTCACGTCGTATAAAGTCAACTTTGTATTCTTGATATTATAGAAAAGAGGCGCGTTCTCCACCGTTCTGACTTCATGTTAGACAATCAAAGAGGAAAAAATAAACAGCGGACTTGCAAGCTTCTGTTTCTAGACAATGCCTTGGCAATCTCGTCCATGTTAATGGATCCAATATCACCCAATGCCTCGACGTCTTCAATGTGTCTAGATATTATCTGAAATCCGATCTGATCAGGGTCACTTCGTGCCGAAAAAATAAACTACGGACCCCTATGCACATGGACACGAGGGTAGGAAAACGCTCCTCCAAGGAGTTAACAACTTTACGCTTATCTCTCTGGGCTCTTCGTTTTTTAGGTACCGCGGGCTTCTTGAACGGGTCCGAGCCGGTCAATTTGGCACACTTGTGGCACAGAAAGCCCGGAGGGGGGACAGCCGCAATAGTATACTTTGTCTGCATTAAAATTTGAGTACACCATAAGGAGAAATGTATTAGAACCCTGCTTACTACAGTGAATTGCTGTTCGCACTTGACACATGTGTCAAAGCTGCCCACGGGAGGTCTCGTAGACGTATACATTGACTTCGAAAGTGAAGTATAGATATCTTCCTCTTCTTCCACATAGTCGTCGTCGCCATCATCGTTATCGTTCTTGTCACCACCCTTCTTCTTGGCCTTTGCCTTCTCCTTTGCCTTCAGTTTGGCTTGTTCCGCCTTGCTCATCTTGCGCTTCTTAGCAGGAGGCCCATCTCCTTCGTTCTCATCTAGCTGGTCTGAGGTGTAACCATTAGATTGCTATAGTGTTGCGTCAGCTCTTCACAAAGAGACTACAAACGACAATGCACACATGCGAAAGCACTTACACGAGCAGCGGCCCTCGTCCTCCGCCCACCAGCTTCTCCAGCATCCTGATCACCATTACTCGGACCATCTGCAGCTGGCTGCTCTGCCGCATTATTCGCCGTCCTTGCCCTCCGCGCTACTGTCGTCGGAGTAATGCCTGATTCCTAATTCGAGCTCATGAGGGGAATGAAACAATCTGGTAAAATTGCAGCTTACACGCAGAAACTCTGTAAGCGCTGAGGTGGGACCTCGTACTTCGTTGGAACGAACCATCAGAGTGAAAAAAAAATAGAAGACTGGCTCCGCTGGCCACCAACAAATGAAACGCGTGACTCACATCACATGAGTGTTATCGTGACGACGCGCTTCTTTCTGATAAGGATTCCCGCCTTCCTTTCTGAAGAGGAACACGCCTTTGTGTGTGCTCTATTGCAGTATGAAACTGGTTATATATCGAACGACAACAAAGCCGGGCTGCACGAGATTCTATTCCGGAGCAACCAGGTCAAATCCCAAGATATCGGGCAGACTCTTTGTCCCCCATCGAGTATTTGAGAACCTTTGTTACACAACTGTACAAGTTGGAAACTTCTCGTCAGACTTGAAAGTATCTTCCATCACGAAGTTGTCGTTGTTGTTGTTAACGTTATTGTTACAACAAGGTTAGTAGATTCTCGACAAGTAAATTGGTCACGTCATGATTCGTTCCTCAATGTTATCTGTTTCTAGCTAGCACTTTTGAGGAAATTGCTTTGGATACCGGGCGGAACACAAGCTTTTGTCTATCTTTGGTCCAAGCAGTATTTAGTAGCATCATTCCCCAGATTTTGCTCAATAGCGAACAAAGATAAGACTGCGGAAACTGATGGCGATTCTAGGGTTAAAAAAAAAACAGTGTCCGTCTGACCTCCTGAACTCATCTATATTCCGTCATACATGCATCAAGCATCGTACGCAATTAACAAAAATTACACAAATCCTCCCAAGGCAAAAAAACCTAACACAATCACAAAAAAATCAACTCGCCACCGGGTTATCTCGAGATGATCAATGTACACCCCCTTCCGTTCGTGCCAAATGGGACTTCGAGTCCCAGCAGTTGATGGTATTCAAGAAGCCGTGACCATTGCCTCTGCGGCTTGCACAGCTCATACGCAAGTTCACCGATGGTCAACCATCGCGGCGGACCAGGACCGTACACAAGTGTAGATATCGAGAAAGTTTCCGGAGCGAAATGTGGCACCTAATAATATGAACAGACAAAACACACACAAGTCATCAAACTGTTTCCCAGGCAGAACAAAGAAGAGAGAGAGAGAGAGAGAGAAATAGAGATAGAAATAGAATGTATGTGTATATTAACAAGCGATGGGGGGAAGACGTACTTTCACAGTCACTTCAAGCACCTCGCATAATCGCAGCTCAGCAGGAATAGGATGCGCATCATTGTCCAGATCAGTCTTTTGACGAAGGACATCATGAACTAGCACACCGGGTCTACCGTTCAAGATAAACTGCACAAACGTCGACGGTGCATTCACGAACAAGTGTATGCGTTCCAACGGATCGCCGAAATGCTTTCAATCAATTTTTGAAACCCTAAACTTTCCGCAGAGCGAGCAGAGTTGAACAAACCGTCTTGAACCATTCCTCGAGTTGGACTTCTTCGAACGCCTTCATGTGTTCCGCAAATCATCAGCATAATCAGCATCAGCATAAGTCCACAACACATACATCTTGAAGAAAGTTGCATACCATGATTGCCTGTCGGAAGATCGTTGCTGAGAGCTGCAGCGATTGCAACGCATGCCTCGTTTTATAGCAGGCAAGCAACAAAGCGCATACCAACTATTTCGAGCCACACACAAGAAGACGGGCTTCACGTACAAAGACAGCCGCAGCGCTGCAAGTCCGCTTGTCAAAACAAATGGAGCTAATCACAGCATTGTGGCCCTTTGATTGGGCCATCTCGGATGTGATACTGCGGCGTGTTTTATAGGAGTCACTGTACCGAAAAGCCACATTCCCATGGCTGAGATAATGACTCAAAGACACAAAGCTTCAAGTCAACCTCAAGCGGGGTGCCACCTCACGTGAGTCCAAATTGACGACCGAATCAAAAACCGGAACTTGGAAAAGATTTACTTATTATTATTTTTGCATGGGTAAATAAGGGCACAATCGTCAGTCATGTGTGCTCGAAGAGCTCCCACTGATGAGGCTCTGTCTGTCAAGTCCTGAGACTCGAGTCTACTCCCGGGCCCACCGAGGCTTGATGCATCAACGTCACCTCGCCCTGACAACAATGAGGCTCCAATTCGTCTTGCTTCACCCCTCTATACTTCAATGCATACGCCCTACAAGCATCTGTACTCTCCTTCAAAGCAGGATCGTTGTGATCCAACGCAAGGATGCTGAACCAGGGGAAGTTGTACTCCAGACACTTCTTGAGTGAAGGCAACAGCTTCGCATCCGGGCTGTACGTCCCGGAGTTATTATCGATTACGAGCTCCCATTCAACTTCTTCATCCGTCTTTTCGTCAAGAAAGCTCTGCCATCCGCCTTTTGGTCGTGGGTGGAACTCGCCTGAATACCTAACAGCTATATAAAAATGCCAAAAAAAAAACGAACAAACATCAACCAAAAGAAAAAAACCTAGGACGCAAAACACAACAACGGAGGAAAAAAAAGATCACACCTTGAGCACAATTCGCATGCAGCGCATGTTTCGAAGCGAAATCCACAAAGAACGCAGCCCCTGTTTCCGAAAACCTAAACGACTCGTCCTCCACCGCAATAATATACGTATACACCGCCGGTTTAATCCTGTGCACAAAATTGCGGCTGGCGTCTTTACCCCCGTGCAGCAAGTTGAAAACATCTTCCTCGCTTTCTGTAACCCCGAACCCGTTCGTCGTGCTGCGCGCATACAGCATCCGATGTCCAGCCTGGATCGTAGCTCTTAGCGGCACAGAACTTGGCCCTTGAAATATAGACCGAGCGGCCTTGTATTCACGATTCCACGGCTGTACCTCGGATCCAAAAAAGAAGCGGACGCCTTTGATATACATCTTCCACGTCGAATAAAGCCGTTCGTCGTTGAGTTTAGTGAGGAAGCCTATCGTCGGAGAAGAATGGCGGGAGAACCGGATTGGCCCGTCAAAGAAGTAAGGGCATTTCTGGGGATCCAAGCTTGTGGATGGTGTCGACTCGATCTATATAACAACCGCGATAAGTTTCTTATGTATATATATCAGCAATGAAATCAATCGTCACCTTGAGCCAAAACGTCCCTTTCGGCCGCTTAAGCAACAACCCTTCAATTTCGACCTCTTTCGCCCCACCATTGACAGTGGTAGAAAACCGACCGATGTAATCATCTGTCGGTGCTCCATCATCCTTGTCTAGCACCTCCACGTGAAGAGTTGCCGTTGCGGGGACGTTCTTGATTTTCCATAATTCATTCCATACAGGACACAGTGTATCCTGTTTGACTGTCGATCTGTCAACACACACGCACACTCATGTCAGGATGGCATAACCATAGATGACGGTCTAGAAAATGTGCTCAGCATCTCTCGGTAAATCCCGTTATACCGTGTATACCTCCCAACCAATTGGAAGGAAGATGCTGGAAAAGAAAGGAAGACAAGGGGAAAAAAAAGAAAGAAAAAAGAAAACCCAAAAGTCAATCGAACAACTCACTGACTTACACAAACGAGATTTGATCATCCATTTTAGCAACAAAATACGGATCCGCAGATCCGATGACATCCATCTTGGGCAGCCCAGAGGCTCCGATGAACTGGATGTTCAAATCGACGTAGGGAACCTGGAACATTCTTTCTTCGGCCAAGCTGCGAATATCATAAGCTGCTAGTTTTCCCTTCTGCAGAGCATTCGAGAGATGTTTTTTAAATCGGGAAACACGGGGTCGCATCAATTGTTGGAGAAGACAAGGCGCAGATACCACGTACCAGTCAGCGGTGAGTAGATGGCGTACTAAGCTAACCCGGGCGCAGCTTAGTACAGCCTCCCGGAACGGTCACTTTACCGGTTGTCCATTAGGCTCAAACAGTGCACAATATATCGATTCAAGATGCATGTAGCAGGGCTCACAAACAACATACTCGGAAAAAAAAATCAATAGCCGACACAAAAAGGACAATACTTACGTCCATAGAACGTGGACGATGGGAACATTGACAACGATTATTATGAAACACTAAAAGCTACAAGAGTTGAAGATGCATGTTTTGATCGAGCAAGTGGTGTTGCAGAGATAAGGGGGCATGGAACAATAAAAACCGGTCACGTAGGAGAACAGAAACAGAGGGAAGAGCCATAACGAGTCGTGATATTGAGTGAGTCGTGAATAAACGTCGCTCTTCATCATTTTTTGCCGTTCTGAGTTGGGTAAAAGTCATAAATAATAGATACAGACGGGGTAGAGAAGGATGTGACAAACCAAGTTACACATTGAGATCAACTAGATATTGGCGGCATCTCGACGTCGTCTGGCTCTGTTGGCATTATGCCCTCCATCTCATCTAAACTCTCACCATCGTCATCATCTCCGACAAAATGCTCCAAGTTCATTGTAGAAGCGTGGAGAGACTTCGACAGTGGCGACCGAACGTACTCATTCCTACCATTCTTTCTGCTACATCCCAGAGGCCTATGCCTTTCTCTCCTCCTAATCACCATCCTCGCAACCAACTGGTTCGTATTGCTTGTCATCCACTTTTTACCCGGACTCCAGAGCTCACTGGGCTCCGCACGCTCGACGACTACTTCGCTTCTCTGCTCTTCTTCTTCCTCTAACATTTGAACGGGACTTTCACTCTCCCGAGCCATTTCATTCAACTTCAGTGACAACAAGGTTCGCACTTCCCGACACCTCTCCCTCTCTCTTTTTCTGGTTTTTTTTGCCTCTGTCCTGTTCTCAGCAGCAGACTGCAGCTCCCTAATCTTGTTCCTCTTCGCGATATGATCGCCGTCGAACGGCGGCAACAAACCTTTCAGAATAGAAGCTACGAGCGATCCCTGCTCAACTTCCTGTTGCCTCGCATTCCTCTCCGCTTGCTTAGTCCTTCGACAAATTTGAATCAGCCTTGCAAGGCTGTATTCAGGATTTAAACCCGAAGGAGGGATTTCAGTCGGTATTGGAAACGGACATGATCTCAGCTCCGGAAAATCATTGATGAGGTCCTCCACATTAGTATATTCGGGAAGGGATGAGTTCGAAAATGTCGACGACGACGGAGATACGGTGGGTGGGATGAGAGATATACCAAGGCCTTCTGGCATGGTGTCGGTAGGTGGGAAGAGGGCGATATCGGACAAAGGAAACGCGCAAGGGTCATGCACAGGAGATAGCAATCCATCGTCTGTATCTGCACCGGGCAGCGAAAGAACTCTTGAAGACGATAGCGGCTGTACGCGTATCTGAGAAACTGCACCATCTCCATTCTCTCCACTGCCAAGATCAGGAAGGACCGTCCGCCGTGGTGGTGAAGGTGGCGGCAGCTCTTCAACCTCGGGATAGCTGTCGTCTGGGTCTGAGATCTGAAGAGAAATGGAACGCCGCACAGGCGACTGCAAAAGCTCAAATGACGCTGGCTCGTAATCGAGGTCGGCCATGGGGTAATCCAGAAAATGATGGAAATCCTTATTGTCTGAGTTATTAATACGTCTATAGGAGGTCTGTGAATCGGGGGAAATAACGGGGTCAAGACAAGAAAATGATCCAGAGTCCATATAATAATCGTCGTCATTATCGCTTCCTCTAGCGGGAGCCCAATCCAATGGCAACGGGTTCGACCAGTTGTCATCCCATGCGGGAAGGTCATCAGATAAAAGCTCACTGCTCCAGGAGGTCGAAGAAGAGGGCGAAGAGGAGGGTTCGGAGTCCAGATCCAGCTCATCGTTCCGTGGTGGCGACTCGGGTGACCAGACCGAGCGAGTCGGTTCAGAACACAATGGTTGTGGCGTATTTCGATCTTCGTCCCATGAAGTTTCATCCTGTTCCATCGGCACTGACAATGGCGAGTCGTCGACGGTCAACCAGTCTGTGGGAGAAAGCGGAGTGGGAAGCTGCGATTCACTACCGTCAAATTCTTGTGAATCATCCGGCAGAGGATCGTGCTCCATCTGTGGAGAGAGGTCTAAGGAAGAAGCAGGCGAAGATAGACATTCACCGTCATTATCGGGATGCAAGGGTAACACGAGCGTAGCAATCGGAACAGTGGGCGGTGGGGAGAGAGGCAGATGAGTGATGGACTGTTCATCATGCATGACCGCAAGACAAGAGGATTCTTCCAGGGAAGTCGAATCTTTGTCTTCAGAGAGTTGTGGCAATGAGATGGTATGCTTCAACGCAGATCCGGTCAATGGGGGAGACGGATAAGGGCCTAGGGTGGTGAGAAGAGCCGTAGAATGTTGGACTGGATCGTGAGTGCAAGAATCGAGTTGAGTTGGAAGGGAATATACATATGAAACACTGTCGGATGAGATAAAGCAGTAATCGAGGTAGTCTTTGTTGTTCTCGTTGTTTTGTGGCGAGTATCGTAAATAATCAAGAGTGTCCATGGCTGAGCAAACGATGAAATCCTGGTAGTAACAAGGTCAGTGCTCATCGTACAACAAGGGTCACAAAGAAGAACAAAAAAAAGCGAGCTGCTCACGGCGGTCAACAGGCAGGCTGTTCACTGAAGAGACGACCTTGACATGGGAAAAGAAGGACGAAAGACAAGCATTGGCTCAAGCAAAAGACATGTTGAAGCAAGTCTTACTGGCCAGCTCATGGACGGCGATGGGCACGATGCACAAGACACATGCCAGTCGGCTCACGGTGGCACAGCGCCATGAAGACCCCGTGTCACTGCCATCTTATCAACTGACTTACTTTCTTGGAGATCACCCGGTTTTTTGGCATCTCACAGTGTGTGGTTGATGGTTAGCTTGGGCCTGCAGGTACTTTCGCTGAGGTATGCGAACAAGAGTGACGGACATGAACGCAGTGGGCTGCGCTGCGCGTTTGGCTCAGCACTTAAAATGGTAGCGCAGTCGGAGCGTGCGCTCAGTATTGAAAATGGGGCTATCTCCATCAGCCATCCATTATACACTACTCGACTGGCGGATGATATGCACTCTCCCCAGTCTTCTGTGCGTTAGTTATACTCTTTTGCTTACAATCAGTTATCTTCTCTCAGAATTCAAGTTCTCCCCACCCAAAAAAACCCAAGCTAATCGCAGCAACCTACCGAATATGGTTCCCGCTATGCACGCAGCAGTGGCCGCCGTAATCTGATCTCTGATAAAACGATGATGGATGCTTTGCTGAGCTCCCCAGGGTCCTGGCAAGAAGCAGACGCTTCAGGACAATTCAACCGGGTCAGTTTTGGTGTGAGTGGAACCTATGATAGTGGTATGACATGTAATCGGATCTATAACTAAGGCGCACAGTTTGCCGCATCCTCATGTTCGTGCCTCATGCTTTCTGCCTCGTGTCTTTATAATCACTAGGTTAATGGCCCTTTTATTTGTATTTATTCCAGCAGACGCCCTTAGGCGATGGGACGATGCGTATACTGCACATGCGCATGAGTATTTTGCGTAGTGCAGTAGCCAGCACTTGTGCTTCCTGCCTTTGTTAATCCACATTTTCCGTTCAAAACCCTGCACCCTCGATCGCCACATAGGGCATTATGACCATCGTCGCCCACTATTATAGGCGGCAGGTGGATCATTTTCGTCGCACAGGTTCATTATGACATCTATGCAAGGCGTAGGCCTCAGTTTCTATTGCTCAAGGTCAGAGTTATGCTGTTCCTTTGTCCTGATCCGATTAATTGACTTGGCCGTACTAGTATGTGGTTTCATAGTCCTGACATGAAGATACGATGCTCCTAACACGCTGCGGCCCTGTACCCAACCCCAGATGGTGCTCCCAGTCGCGATCCTAGCCAGGGAAATACTTTATAAGATATTTACAAATGCCTTTCTGACTTGCTCTACAACATGTGAAATCTCAAACCATTGGATAGCGAAAGATCGGGTGCAGTTATCGAGGCATTCTGTGGGGTCGAGCTTCTCCATCCAACTTCATTGATCTATTCCTGCTGATGAACAAACACGTTTAGATATGAAGGGAGTGTCGCAGCACCGACGGTAGTAGTACCCATTCATTCTGGACAATAAGCGGTTTGAATGTTCCCTTGTGAACAAGATCGTGCTGTTTCGATGGCCCTTCCAAATGAATTCGTTCGGCATAAAGTTCTCTATATCATCAGAGTCGTAATAATGAACCTGCCTTCCATGGGTTCATTCATATTAGATTTGGCGTTATCAGTTAAGTATAAGGAGTGTCAGATTCGGATGTCGCCACCGAGGATCCGAGTTGATAACTCCATAAGAGGGAGTAATTCACCAAAGGTTCAGTACGCCACGACATAAAGCTGGGACGACATTGAGCCTCTGGTGATGGGGCCACAACAATGCCGGTTGATATTGACAAGGCTGTCGATGGCTGGTGCTGGTTTCCACGTGAGTGTCGAAGAGGGATCTCTCTCTCCCTCCAGGGTCCGAATTTGAAGTCGGCGCTCAACGTTCACCCACTGGCAGCGTGTGGGTCAAACCTTGCTAAATATAAAAACCATCTCCAATTTTTTCTTTCTTTGTTCTGAACCCGAAACAAGGAAAGGCGATCTGCAGGGTATTTGCAACTGTGGGTCCGCCCCAGGAAGTGAATAAAGTCAACCTCCATATTCGAACCCGAATTCCCGACGACTATTACTACTTACGAACACTCTGTCGCAGACGCTACAATGTTTATTCTAAACCCCTACGATCGCTACCTCCATATTCCCAACAACGCCAGCGGGGCCCCAAATCCGCTCATCGATTCCACGAACTCCCTGCCCTATGCATCTCGCAAAGTGATGTCAATCACTCGCGCTAGGAAGGCTTCTCCTGTAGTCTCTGTTACCATCGCATCGGTCACCCACTCCTCTATTTCCGGAGACAATTTCCCTGGCCAGGGATCCGCGCGCAACTGCATCCCATTTCCTTCCTTTCCGGTCACAATCCCAAATTCATCAGTACCTAGTTCGCAGCCGGATGACGTTACTATGATCTGCATAGAAAACTCTCCCACACCAGTTACTTCTAATTGGCTCCTCGACGTTCAACGTACACGCTCGCATTCATCTTTCTCCACATCTCTAATTCATTCTCGCTTTAACGACAGTTCTCGGTTGCCTATAGGAAAATCTGGCATTGAATTTGGGAAACGTGAACGACGAGAGCGATCGGCCACTGGTGCACTTGCGCCGTCCAGTAAAGAGAATGGATTGAAGAAAATATTGGACTGTGTCCAACATAGGAAAGTGGTCCGAAAGGAACGAAAGAGGTCTAAGAAGATTTGCAAATATGTCATCTCTGATACCAAATTCCTGGCCGCGTTGCACAAGAGCATTATTTGGCGTATAAAATGCCTTGAAGATGGTGTTGGAGAAACAAATGTTAAAGGTGTGGGATCCATTTATCTAGAGAAGCCGTTATTGATCGTTTCAATCGCTGCAGACAATGTCAGACTTCATGATCCTACGTTAAATGCACAAGACAAGCTTTTGGCCCAGAATTTACGGAACTATCTTATCGAACGTGGCCACGATCCGCACACTCTGTTGAAATCCCCGTCTCCTGTATCTACCTCGAATTTGTGTTCTTCTATCGATAACGTCCCTTTAATCAACCTGTCTGTCGATGATTCAGCCTCTACCTCGTACACACCACCATGTTTCCTCCCTCCGACCACTTACTCATATGCATCCACCGATCAAAATTCTTTGGCAACGTCTCCTCCAGGCATTCTCTCGATGTCACAAGCTGTAGCCTCACTTATTCTGAAGCGCAGCGACCGATCTTCCTGCCCTCGTCCTCGTGCCCTGCCGCCTCAACTAACAATTTGTTGTAGAAGCGCTACCCGCGTGAGGAAGTCACCGTTGTCAAAAATGTGTGCGGCTGGAGTCCAAGCATATTAGGTAGAGAATTTTCTGCCAAGGCCCTTGCTCGAAAATTCACCTTGTAGCACTATCACTCATGACCCGTGATGACCAGTTTGATTTGTATCTAGTACTACGCGTAGCTGTATATTCGTCTATCACCAACTACTCAAGCAGTTAGTAGTCTTTGGTCTCGTTATGCGTCGGATTATATGACTTGGTAGATCCAGGTAAATAGCATACATCATTAGTCTCTCTGGAAAAACATAAATCTGTCATAAGAATTTAAGAAAGGCGGTTCCCTCATGTTGACCTCGGCTAACTCCGGGTTTCTTGACGGTGACGCCTCTTACCAGTACTCGACCAGCGGGACAAACTGTCCATACTGTATTCTCGATGTACTGCGCAAATTCTCCAAAGCTCCAAGGTTAACACATCGCACGTTCTACGGAAACCCTGGACATAGCTTTGATTCTGCTGCCCACTAATCACATGATGCTGTGGTCTTGGGTTTACTACGCGTGTGGCCCAAATACAAAAGTGTCTTACATATATTGGACCTAATTCCAGTCCTCTCCACAAATCAGTATCAACATGTCCTATCATCATCTGCCATATTCTTTCCGGTATGCCACATCGTCGGGAATCGCTGGACCAAATCCCCAGGATCAGCATTTCAGTCACGTACGTTGATGAATTGTGCGTTGAAAACAAGGTTGCATTGGCTTATATGCGTCTGTATAGGCTTTTGCATACGATGCTCAATGTCGGTCACCTCAGTCCCTGGATGAAGTGCATAGACAGGTACCTTAACATACCCCGAATCCTGATTATGGTTTACCTTATTCCAGTTCGCATAGAATCTCTCTCTTCCATATCGTCAGCAGACACCACTGCCTCGTAGCGTCGATGAATGGTACATGAAGGTACTTTTAGACACATAGTCCAGTGCGTATAGTTGGCTGAACTGTCGCCAGAATTTTATTTCTTCTCCGACTCTGGGAAACCAATCTGGTTCCTTCATTCACGAAGGGCGTCGCAAAGTAAATCAGTTCTTCTAGAACACGTCTGTTTCATTTAATTAGGGGGTGTTACGATTGATAGGGCCCCGTTCCCACTGAGGTGATACATCTGATTCCAGACCAGCTCCGAGCACCTGGAAAACGTCATGAAGTAGGTCGTATCTAAATCGAAAAGTGCACCTGCTCATGGTAGTATGTCTAGAGTGATCCTGATTATTTGTGTCCCAAAAGACGGAGCAGAAAGAGCAAATCTCGTTCTGACGCGAATGAAGGCAAAGGTTTTGATAATTGGTATGATGAGGTATGCTTTACGACGCCTCTTCGATATCGTCAATTCCCAAACGCGACTGTTCTTTCTAGACTATCATCCACACTAGTCAAGACAAGTTGCCTCAAGACAATCGTTCTGTAAAGCTACTACAGTCTACAGTACTTCATTATATCAATTACCGTGGCCGGCGAGGTGTGAAACTCAGCGCACTTCTTTCCAAAGGCGTGTTCGACACTCGCGATAGGCTCGTACACTCTTTATTGGAGTGTGATCTTTATCCACGTCTGCTCGTTAAGGTACGAAATGCATCTTACTTGTTAGTGGCACATTGGAAACGATTTCCTTTCTCAGTTTCCTGATGAAAGGGAATCGAAGCATATTATCGATCCTCCTAGAGTAGGTAAATTGACCACCCTCAGGCAGTATTGCTCCAAGATTGCGTCTTTGATTGTCAAGATGCGACATGTGCAGGTTGATCCACATGCCATGCTACTTGTTTCGCTAGAACTCAGTGCTTATGAGTGTACAGCGACATTAGAGTTGGCATGACGGAATATTATATCCACTACACCTTTCCTATTATCTATGCGACAATTAGATTTGTTCATTCCATACGAACAGTTATGGTGGAAACATACAGTTCGAATTGTTTTGTGTGGTCACGAATCTGATATGATGACCAACCGTGGGAACGCGCCGAGCAGTGTCGACTCAGTCTCAGTTCTGTGTTGGCAAAGCTTTTCTTCCACCAGACCCCTGGCTCTGAATATGTCATTCTCTTCGCAACAATATGGCTTTTTTCAGTTTTTTCTAATGTGTGCCCTCCGCGCTTACCAGTGAGCCACCCGTCTGGCACCATCGAAGTCCGAGCGGCAAAGCTTTTCTTCCACCAAGCCTAACGGTAGGGCTTTGAATAAGGCATTCTCTTTGCAACAATACGGCTTTCTTCGGTCTTTTCCGTCATGGCCCGTCTATATTGTCTCTGTGGGTGGCGTGTGCCGTTGTGACACTGAGGAGACACTGGTTATGATCTGTTGATAACAGACCCTGGATTCTATTCTGTATCCCCCAGCTTTTGCGTCGAATTTCTCCGGTGCCACTCCAGGGCTAATGTCTTCGTTCACCGTCCCATCCAGTGTTCCCTACATTTTACCAAAGCAGTCAGGGTTATTCCCGTCAGGGCCCGAGCCACCGACAGAAACAGGACGAACCATGTCGCGTCAGGTTGCTTCTATGGTAGCCCAGTGTTCTACAGCGGCCCAACTCTCCGCTCTTCTGCGAACCGGAGAAAAATCTGAACGTCCTCTGTCCGATAGGTTGAACCCGACATGCATCGATCCACGTTATCTTCAGCTACCAAAACTTCCGGTGAGTTGTCTGTGTGTGGTATTGTTTTTCCTTGTGTGCAATTTGGGCTGATTCTTGTTTAGGTGCACCGTGACTATAGATTGCTGGCTGAGACAAAAATCGCGTCAGCGTCGGATTTGCGAAGCAAAATACGGAAGTCGAACGCCGCACCTGCTGTTAAACCCGCTCCGTTCAATTTTCCGACGCGAGAATTACGCGTTCTAGTACCACAATCGCATGCGGTTGATCAAGCCCGGTCAATAGTTTTTGGGAAATCACCAAATCAACCACTTGGTGTTAGCATAGACGCGTTGTTGCGACGAAAAGAGTGCCTCTATGGTGGCGATGATATGATCAATAGATCTGGCGGTGCGGTTTTGCTCCTTGAAGTACGTTTATTCTGAAATGAATATTTCATCTCTCGATTGCATCGCGCCTATTCTGATCATGGAAATGTTTTTTAAAAGTGGCCTGGCTATGAACCCACGACGACACATGTTAGATTTGAACACACTATAACCCCATATGTGACTTACTCGACATCCGCTACGCGAAAGATCCGTCTCAATGATTTTGCGATTGGCATTGCTGAGAAAATTCAGTTGTGGTTATGTAGTTTGTCGCGCCACCAGTATCTGAGGGACGAGAAAGATTGGGAATTGGGTATGGGGTGTGTTCTCCCGCTCGATGAACTTTTCATCGTCGCGGTGGGTCCGATTTTGCAATCGGTTGCGGGCGACGAGACGTGGGGGATTGTGCTCTATAGAATGAAGAGATCGTGACGTCATATCACCGTGTACACACAGTGACGAAGCAGAAATCGCACGGCTTCTATCGTTGCGAAGTTTACCCCAGGTTTCTTGTATATATCCTAATTCGTCCAGTTGTTCACTGAGCAAATTTAGGCGCTCATCCCATGCCTTATCCTGAAGATCATCCCATTGGTTACCACCTGTCCAATTCGCTCCCTATATGTCTGAACATTTCTCTCCGCCCCAAACTTTTAGCAATCAACGTCGAACCTATGAAGCGTGAGTGACTGACTACATGAACGAGAGAGGCACACTCAGATGTTACTTTGACCACACAGCACTGAGCGCGACGTTACCAGTGCAGGCTTTTTCATGGGCGCTGTTGGTACCAATGTTCCCTATAGCACTTTCAATGAATTTCACGGCCCCGTGAAAATTGTTCCGGATGGGAACCGTTCGTTAGATCTACACGCCATGTTGAAACCTGTAGAGCGCACGGGATACTATGTCACTCGTTGCATGGATGGCACTCGGGAGCATATCTTTCAAGAGATCGACGAGTGGCTTGACGATGTCGTGGAACCAAATATTCTCTGGCTTAGCGGCAGCCCCGGAGTCGGCAAATCAGCCATCGCATCGAGCATGGTATCCAGACTGATTGGGAGAAATCGACTTGGCGCAAGCTTCTTTTTTAGGCGAGGAGACGACATATCGAGCGACCCTGCCGCTCTATGGCGTACGGTGTCGTACAATCTCTCCCAGCATGATCCCACGTTTGCCAGTACCCTGGTTGAAGTGTTGAGGGAGAAGAAGGATATTCTTACGAGGCCAGATATCAATCTGCATTTCAGGTATTTGATCAAGGAACCATTGGAGAAATGCTACAAGGATTCAACACCCCCAGTCATTGTAATCGATGCCTTAGACGAATGTGATGCTGTTGGCTTGCAGGCAGCGCAACGCAGGGATCTCCTGAAGACCCTTATCGGACCATTTGGATGGTCGCGTCTTCCCAAAGAGTTCAAGCTGATAGTCACTGGGCGCGATGACCATGTACTCGAATCATTCCGTACCGCTTGTAAACGGATGGTACTCCCAACCGGAGTCGAGGTCGATGAAGAAGCGAACAAGGATATCCGTAGTTTTTTTGAAGAACGTTTTGAAGAGCTTCCCGGCTCGACGTATCCCAAGTGGCCAGGAGAGAAAATCCTTTGTGATCTGACTGCACGGGCCGCAGGTCTTTTCATATGGGCGGAGACGGTTATGAGATTGCTGGAGAAAGGCTTGCCTGACGAACGGTTAAAACTCATCCTCAGCGGAAACATGGGTGAACGAGATCGCCTTACTACCTTATACTGCCAACTTCTCGACTTGGCATTTCGGGATGTTGGGGGAAGCACACTTGAAGTTTATAGGGCTGTGCTTTCCGCCATTGTCCTTGCCAAAATTCCTTTCCATTATGATGATCTGCCACGATTTTTGTCGCAGCCAGAGTCATCAGTCAAGTATATCCTCGACAAGCTGTCATCTGTGATTACGGTCGGAAGCGTGGACAAGCGTGTACAAATTGGACATATCTCGTTCAGCGAGTTTGTGTGTAACCCTGGCCGATGTCCGGAGATATTCTTCATTAACCGGGACAAGGGAAGTTATGGAATCACAATGAACTGCTTCTTATGGATGAAGAAGGGTTTGAAGTTTAACATCTGTAACCTAGAAACCTCGCATCTTCCCAACGACCAGGTAGAGAATCTGCCAAATCGAATCAAGATGAATATCCCTGACCCATTATCATACTCGTGTCGATATTGGGCGGCTCATCTTCGAGATATAGCAAGTTCTGAGGAGGGACACGGCGCTCTTCTAGAGGGGGTTGAGGATTTTTTTCATAATCGCTTCCTCTTTTGGTTGGAGGTCATGAGCTTTTTCAAGCAAACCTTGGGTGCTAACTCGGCACTACTGACCGTAATTCCTTGGATCGAAGCAAGTTATTTTCTCATTGTGGTATATTTATGATCTGAGATGAATCTTGTAGAACTTCGCAAGTCACTTGGCGGCCTTCGTTCGAGATGCCCGGCGGTTCATCATTAATTTCGATTTTCCTATTTCGGATAGCGTTCCGCACATATACTTATCTGCATTGCCTTTTTCGCCATCTAAATCCTTAGTAGCACAGCGATACCAGCCACAATTCCAGAACACACTTTCCGTTACTTCTGGACGTGCCAACGATTGGCCTGCAATGGTCAATCTCTTTCGAGGACACGTCGCCCCAGTCAATTCTGTTGCCTTCTCGCCGAATGGAAAGTGGGTCGTTTCTGGCTCGCTTGACAACACAATTCGAATTTGGGATGTGGAGACTGGCCAAAATGTCACAGGTCCTTTCGAAGGGCACCACGGCTCCGTCAGTTCTGTCGCGTTCTCCCGAGACGGCAAACTGGTCGTCTCTGGCTCGTTTGACAAAACCGTTTGCATTTGGGATGCGGAGACAAGCCAGATCGTCGCAGGTCCTTACAGTGGTCACACCGAATTGGTTACTTCCGTCGGATTTTCACCGGACGGCAGGCTCGTCGTCTCTGGCTCATGGGACAACACTATCCGCATTTGGGATATGGAGAATGGCCAGATTGCGACAGCTCCTTTTGAAGACTTCACCGGCAGCTTGAAGGTCACTTCTGTCGCTTTCTCACCGGATGGCAAATTAATTGCCTGGGGCTCAGATGAGAATGTCGTCTACATTTGGGATATAGAGACCGGCCAAATCATCACAGGCCCTTCTGTAGGCCACAACCGCTGGGTCAATCCTGTCGCATTTTCTCCGGATAGTAGGCGGGTAGTCTCAGGTTCATTTGACAACACCATTTGTATCTGGGAGGTGGAGACTGGCGAAGTCAACATAGCCCGTCATGGAGGTCACACAAACTCGATCGCTTCCGTCGCATTCTCACCCGACGGTAGGCTAGTCGTCTCAGGTTCGTATGATAACACGATTCGAGTTTGGGATGCGGGGACCGGTCAGTTGATCAAAGGGCCTTTTGAAGGTCATACCAGCTTCGTCTTTTCTGTCATGTTCTCTCCGGATGCTAAGCGGATCGTCTCCGGCTCATCCGATCACACCATTCGCATCTGGGATGTAGAGACAAGCCAGATCACCGCACGTCCTTCCCAAGGACATATTGATACAGTCACTTCTGCCATGTTCTCTCCGAATGGCAAGTGGGTTGCCTCGGGCTCGTATGACGGCACCATTCGCATCTGGGATGTGGAGACCGGTCAGATCACCAAAGATCCTTTCAGACGCCATACAAGCTTCGTTTGTTCTATCATGTTCTCACCAGATAGTAAACGGGTTGTCTCTGGCTCGTGCGATACCACCATTATTATTTGGGATGTAGAGACTGGCCAGATCACCAATGGCCCTCTCCAAGGTCATAATAAATCTGTCGCTGCTGTCATGTTCTCACCAGATGGCAAGATGCTTGTCTCTGGCTTATCTGACATGACCGTTCGAATTTGGGATGTAGAGACTGGTCGGATTACAAAAGTTTTTGAAGGCCATGCCGGTTTTGTTTGCTCTGTCATGTTCTCACCGAACGGCATGCAGGTCGCCTCGGGTTCATCTGACAGAACCATTCGCATTTGGGATGTAGAGACTGGCAAGATTACCACAGGTCCTTTCACAGGCCATACTGCCTCGGTCAATTGTGTCAGGTTCTCGTCTGATGGAAAGCTACTCGTCTCGGGCTCCGATGACGAGAGCATTCGCATTTGGGATGTGGAGACTGGTCAGTGCATCAAGGGTCCATTCGAAGGTCATACCAGCTCGGTCAAATCTGTCGCTTTCTCACCAAACGGCAAATGGATTGCCTCAGGCTCATCTGACATCACCATTCGTGTTTGGGATGTGGAGACTGGCCAGGTCATCGCGGAACCTTTCAAAGGTCACACGCACGGGATCAATTCTGTTGCTTTTTCACCGGATGGTATGAAGGTTGTTTCGGGGTCGTTTGACAACACAATACGCATATGGAATGTGGGAAACTCGTTTCCACGGATCGAAAGCCATGAGGATATTCCGAATTTTGTTGGCGATGTATATCATCTTGATCCATCAGGATGGGCGATCGTACCACGCGAAGATGGCAAAAATCCTTTGCTTTTTTGGGTTCCTAAATCGTCTAGGGTTGGATTGTGTGGCGATGCAACAGCTGTTGTCATCGGCGCGAACACTACTCGGCTGAACCTCAGAAGGTTTGTACATGGTAAATCTTGGACGCAGTGCTATTCTCCTCAGGTATACACATCTTTCCCATCTGCGCCGGACGTAAAGAAGTTGATCTCTTGATGATGCAGCTCCTCTATAGTCATCCTACAGAAACATACTCTCGCACCAGCACTCGAACCTCCTTCTAACTGCGCTGGCGATTTGATGTAAGTTCAGTCTTCCAATCTCGCCATATTTCATGCTAAAACCGATAAACAGTCTTTGGACCACTCTATGTTAGAACTAGGTAATCTAGAGTTGCCATACCGACGCTGTTCATGCTGTATTTATATTTGTCGTCTTTATGACCCGGAGACCACTGGTTTCTTGCACGTATACCCCCACCCTCCCCCATCATAGTCGATTCAACCATAATTAACTTGATCCAGTGGTTGCGGTACAAACAATTGCATATTATACATGGTGGGAGATCGTGAGCTGGCCAGTCTGGAATAGAGATGACCAAAGGGAGAAGAAAAGGCAGATCAAAAATCGATGAACAAGCAAACGTGGTTCCTGAAGTCCTCCGATATATGAGCAGGTTGATACAGTAACTCATCAGTGGCCCAAGATTGCTGAGATCGATATTGATTGAATTGAAAATCTGGCGGAACATTTGGTGGGAGGTTCGCCGTTTATTTCCCTAACAATATCAAGTAAGCACATCCCAGCACGTTCTGCGACGAAGATTGTGAACAAAATGTACAAGCATGATCAGACACCAGTGTCAGGCTCACAATTCTGTAGATATATGTAAGCGGGGGCGGGGCTGAAACGCACCAAGATAACAGTTCAAATGAAGCTTCAGCCGGGCTAACAGATACAAATTAGTGGGGTGCCAAGTAGTAGACTGAGGTAGACTTATACTCGAGTCCGACACAATGGTTTGTACTTGGACAATGCTTCAAGGAAAACAGGATCAATGAGGCTACAGGGCGCAATTCATCCACTCCTGACTTTGGGACTAAGCAGCTAAGGAATCCTTGAGACTCTTTTTCCTCCGCCATTTAGTCAATGGTACGAAAGGAGGAATTCCAGTGACACGGAAAGAGTAAAACAGGTTGTGCTGTGATGATCCAATCATGCGTACGATTGTATTACTGATATCTGTGGGCCATTCACAAGGCGATAGCCTATCGCGTAGCCATTGTGGGCAACTGCTGCATGATTGTTTTCGTACTTATATGATTGGATCCAGCCTTCGAACGATTGCGTCAAAACTGTGCGTAAGCGTTCACTTCGCCCAATGTCCATGTTCCTGCATGTGACATCCGAAATCTGGCTTCGGGACAAAGGTGAAGATGCCCGAGTGGATCCCGACAGTTCTCGGCTGTTATAGGTGGCATTCTGTAATATAATTACGGAAGGAGATAAAAGGCTTGTTTCAATAAAGCTTTTATCCGTCAATCACAATCAAAGGAAAGTTATTTCACCCTGATGAGATTGTTGGAGTACCTTAACTTTTCGGCCGGGTGACAATATTCTCTTTAGGTGCATCATAAAGGTACTCACCGGAGTGGGAGTGCTTGTTCGGCCACGTTCGTTAATTCCGTGTGTGCATGCATTTAATAAAGTCCATAGCGCGTGAGCAACCCGGCCCACAATCATCGTTAGGCCGCCGTCGAGCATGTTTTCGACCTGATGTGTCCGCTTTACTCTACAGCATACGTAG